>PVJX010008346.1:0-66073 GCA_004027295.1 Dolichotis patagonum
ATCAGCCTCCACTGGACAGGCAGGAAGCTCCCCTCACCAGGCTCTTCTCTCCTGTGCAGCGGAAGCCTGAGACACGGAAGGAGGGGCGCCATGCTCCCCTGCAAGGCACTGGCAAAGTCCACTGCTTTTGCAGAAAGGATGGAAGCAAAACCTGTTTCTCTCTGGGTGGCGGGTAGGCGACCTCTGGCCCCAAGGACACAGGGAAATAGTCATTGTGGCTATGAGGGGAACAGAAACAAAACCTTCCCACTTCGGGGAGAAAGACAAGAAACCAGGTCAGGCACTCGGGATTCAGCTCAGCAGCATAAGCACCTGCCTGACAAGCGTGAGGTCATGAGTTCGATCCCTGGTACCACAAAAAAAAAAAGAAAGAAAAAAGAAATAAAACCAGGCCCAAAGGTCTTATACCACTAGGAGTGGTGGGTGAGAAAACCTTGTCCAAGAATGGCCACAAATACAAGGCACAGTTTAGTACCATGGGAACAAAGAGGCAGGAAAGCCAAGAAACCCACACTGAAGTTCAGGATTTAAGAACAAGATTGGACCAGGACAACAAAGACCCTTCACTACGTAGACACATACCAGAAGCCTGGCCCTGAGTAACGAGTAAAGACACCCCACCCTTAAGGACAGGCAAGAGGACCCCAAGGGTGCCTCCTGGCACAGGAGCTGCTAAGAGGCCGAGGAAGCAGCAGGAACACTGAGGGAAACCATCGTGCAGCCCAGTCTCTAACCTAAGCTCAAATGTCATAGTTAGAGACATTCGCATGCTACATTGAAGGTACCTAACAAAACCAAACGACAAAACCCACACCCTACCCAACTCCTAACTAGACAGACTCCATCTTGCATACTGAAATCTAGTTAAACAGCCATGATAAGTTGCTGGTGTATTATTTATTTATCTCAGCCTGTATTGTTTTATACAGTATGTCTAGCATTCAACAGAAAATTACAACTTAAAAAAGTAACCTAGAAATAAAACAATGAACAGAAACAGACTTGATGACCTAGAGAGTTGAAACATGAAGACAAGATAAACTATAATTAATCTATAAATACATCTAAGCATAGATGGGTGGAGAATTTTGTCAGAGATGGAAATTATAGAAATGAACTGCATAATATCACACATAACAATTTCTTTTCACAAACACATAATTGGAATGACTACAGCTTTAGATAAATGCTTAAAACTATGTCAACAGAAACTATCCAAGCAGAAACATAAAGAGAGAAAATGACAAAAGTAAAATACAACATTCAAGGACAGCCTTAGTTGTCCTAACATACATGTAACTGGAGTCACAGAAGGAGAAGAGAGAGGATGGGGAAGAAGTACTTAAAGACCCCAAAATTTTGCAAAAGTAGAAAAATTGGTTAAAATTCAGATTCAAGCATCTCAAAGGACCTAAGGAAGAATAAATACCATAAAGGAAGAAACTGACTCTAGACTCACCATTGCACCTGCAATGCAAAACTGAACAGGAAGAGCCAGGCTGCCTAAAGGTGAAAAGAAAAGGTCGTAGATGAAAAGACAAGCTCGAAGCCAGAGAATGACAGGCAGGGAGGTTACATGTTACATGCTGAAGAGCAAAACTAAGTGCTGAAAGGAAAACAACAAAACAAAACCTGTCACCCAAATTCAGCAAAATCATTTCAGGGATGAAGGTGGAATAAAAGTGTTCTCATGTGAAGTTGATCTAAGAAAAGTGGTTGCCCACAGCCTTGCTAGTGGACGCTCTTGCTGAGATTCTCTAGAGGGGCTCCCGCAGGAGGAGGCCAAAGAGTCCACAGCTGCTGTTGGCAGTACGGAGAGCCAGGGAACGGGCAGCTGCTCCACCAAGAAGCAGGAAGCCTCCCAGTGAGAAAGAGGCTGATGATGCAGACCCAGCCTGATTAGGGCCACCTGAAAGCCTTCTGAGGGAGCCCAGCACAAGTCCTTGTTCAAAGGCCAAAAGGTCTAGCATCTGCTCTCCACAGTCACATGGTCACGACAGCAGAGAAAGGAACCGCTCAAGGACTGAGCATGCGTGCACATGAACCTCCCTTCCCCTTCTTTTGTCCCACTGGGGCACATAACCTGTTGGGTGGTTCCATCCAGGGTGGTCTTCCCACAGGGCAATGTTCTCCTGAAACAGCCTCATGGTCACACCCAGAGGCACACTTTACCAATTTCCAATGCACCCCTCAACTTGATATCCAAAATGACCCATCACTGACTGGGTTTGTTAGCTTTCTAGTGCAGTATAATCAATTTCAAGAAATTCAGAAGCTTAGCAGTAACACAGTGTGGATGAGTATTCTGGGCACTGTTTGGCCGGGCTCTCTGCTTCAGCATCTCACCGGGCTGCAGCGCAGGTGTTGGAGGAACTATGGCCGTTTCTGGGTCTCCAGGGCTTCTTCCAAATTCACATGGTAGCTACAAATTCAAATACGTGCACCCAGAGGATTGACGTCCTCAGCACTTGCAGGCCACCCACCGTCCCCTGAGACATCACTCTCAACAGGCTGTTCAAATCATGATTGCTCATTCTCAGGGCCTCCACGGTTAAGTGACACCCATCAGGAAGAAGCCAGTGTGGGCCATTTCCACCTGTGTCATTGCTCCATTTCCACCTGTGTCATGGCTGAGGTCCAGGGGACGCTCAGCTGCACCTGCCTGAACCTGAACACTGGACAGAAAAAGAAAGAGTTTAAACGTAAGGAACAATCACATTAAATGGGTTTCACAGCACAATGCCCAGTAATATCCAGGGTACAGCAAAAAATCATTCATCATGTCAAGAACCAGGGTATTTTTCATTCAACAACTTGAATGAGAAAAAATAATCAAAATGTGCCAATGTTAAAATGACTCAGCTATTGGAATTCTCTGAAAAAGATTGTAAGGCTGCAATCACAAAAGTGCTTTGGTAAGGAATTATGAAAACTCTTAAATAACAGGAAACCTTGGGAAATAAATAGAAGATGTAAAAAGGTAGCAAAGAAAATTATGTAACAAAAAACACCATACAGTAATTGAAATTAAAAACTCACCAGATGAGCTTTGTAGTAGACTGGAGATGTACAGGAAAAATCCGGTGAACTTAAAAACAAATCTGTGGAAACTTTCAATCTGAAAACACACCCAAAAAAGCAAGAAGGACAGGAAGAGGAAGAGGAGGAGGAGGAGGAAGGGTGGTGAAAGTTGCCAAAACAATGGAATGTTCTTAATGCCACTGAACTCTGCTCCTAAAGATGGTTAAATGATAACTTTTTTAGGGCTCTGTGTAGTTCCCCACAATAAAATATCATAATCCTTAAGATGTATGCCTAACAAGAGTTTCAAAGCACATAAGCAAAACACAGAAATGTAGAGATAAAAACACAAACTCACCATTATTGTTGGAAACTGCCACATACTTCTGTCAGTAATTCATAGAGTAAGTTGACAGAATATTTTCAAGGATCTAGAACTCTTAAGGTATGCTATTAACCAACTTGACCTAATTGACATTTATGAAACACAATTATACACATTCCTTTCAAGTGCATATGTAACATTTATCGTGATGGACCATGTTGAGCCATAAGCAGAGCAAGTAATTTGAGAGATTTAAAATAATAAAAACTTTATTCTTTGACCACAGTGAAATTCAACCAGAAACTAATTACAAGAATAGATCTTGAAAATCCTCATACATTTGCAAATTAAAAAATACATTTTAAAATACCCCTTGGGTCTGAGAGGAAGTTAAAAGTGGAATTATAAAATGTTTTTAATTATACACAACAGAATTTCAGAAATGTACCTCAAAAAGCTTAGAAGGGCATTTAAAGCATTAAATACTTACATTAGAAAATGAGAGGGCTGGGGATGTATCTCAGTAGTGTGGAGCTTTCCCAGCATATGTGAAACCTTGTGTTCTGTCGCCAGCATCAAAAACAAAACAAAACAAAACAAAGCCCACAGACAGACAAAGCAACCGACCACAAAACCACCACCATCACCACTACCGCCAAAATCAAGGAAATGACAGATGTCTTAAATCAATGACCCACACTTCCACTTTAAGAAGCTGAGAGGTAAAAAGGAGGTAAAACATTGCTTATTTGCTGTATGCCTTAGTCTGACTATTATCAGGACCATTTCCCACTTTTTCAGCATAAATTCCCACTTGGCGCCTCATTAGTTTGGCTGTGAAATGAGTTCTTTGCTCAGAAGCAGTCTGTTGAAGCAGTGAATAGGGAAGGCAGACCCATAACCCGAGTACGTGTCTGCTCGGAGAGGACAAATTAATTTCCCCTCTGCGATGGAGAAGTTCAGTGGAATCAGTATCTTCATACTGATATTTTGTACAGAAGAATACATTCTCCCCAAAGGAAGAACTTATTTCCTGCTGTATCTCCAGTCTCGGAAGGGATCTGCCACACAGGCTGGGTGTTTCTGCGGGATAGAAGGAAGCAGTTTCAGTGTCCTATAGCACAACAAGCTTGGCGGGGACTTCCCGTCTGTTTCTTGGGCCATCTTTTCTTTGAGATGAACTCCTTATCTTTCTTTTGCAGATGATGTTCCTTCCTCCCTTTACTTCTGAATTTTTCCTCTCCTTCAGACCATGTATATATAGGATATATAGTTTCTGAGATATTTCTTTTTTAAAAATAGCCTTATTGAGAAATAACTTACATGTCCTAAAGTTCACCGTCTTAAAACATAAATGTCTTTTTTCACTGAGCACTGAGGTTTGTCCACGTTGTAGCATGTATCAGTACTTCAGTCCTTCTCGTCATGGTACAACACTGTGTTTCACAGATTAACTACATTTGGTTTATGCATTAGCCATCAGTTGGACACTTGGGTTACTTCTACTTTCTACTATTAGGAACAGTGCTGATATGAACAAGTTTTGAGGGAGATATCTATATATATCTATATATATATCTATATATATATATATAATCTCACTTCTCTTAGACATATACCTAGAAGCCGAATTGTAAAATCACATGGCAACTTTATATTTTGCATTTTTAAGAACTGCCATACTGTTTTTCAAGGTGGCTGTACCATTTCACATCCGCATCAGCCATGTCTGAAGCTTCTAATTTCTCCACATTTTCACCACTACTTGCTATTATCTGTCTTGATTACAGTCATTCCAGTGAAAACTATGCCAATCCTTTTCATTTTGTTCTTGTGTAATGTGGACTCTCTCATGACACCATGGGAATAAATTCATGTCTTTTTCTCTCTCTGAACATTCTGGAGGTTGTACTTCGTGTTCCGTTCAGTGTTCTGCGGTCAGATAGGAGCAAGGCAGAGAAGCAGCGGATGCATATCTTTATCAGAATATGTGGTCTCTAGTTCCTTTATAGAGATTTGAGTACATGCACTGCTGAAGCAAGCATTCTACAGGGAGGTTTTTAAATGTCTTGAGCCAACCTGTCCTTCTTCAGGTGAGAGTGGATGTGAGGTCCTGTGGGCTTCTTCTCGGGCTTTGCTTCTTTCTCTAGTTCACCATGGAATCTCCATATCCATCAGAGAATCCGCCCCGGTTGTTCCCCAGCCTTTTCTTCCTGGTCTCCTCCCAGCAATGCTTTTCACCCCTCCACAGTAACAGGGAAGAAAGAAGGATGTTATTCTCCTTCTACCAGTAAATCTATGTCTCTTGCCATCAACAGTCCCTGGATTCTGCTGATTCGCCAGGACCATCTGTGGAGTAGTTCTGCATACTGGATCAGTACTTTTTTCCTTTGCTATTTTTGGTCATTTTTAAAAATCATTTTCTTGTTTGCTGCTAGATTTTTGCATGCATGTGTGTGTGTCTGTGTGTGTATGTGTGTGTAAAAGATGTTCTAGTTTCTAATATATTGTTTGTGTCATTAGCTATTTGAAAAGACAGTTGCTGTGATCCAGCTGCACCCTACTGCTTAAAAAAATTCATAGCAGTTAGGTGATCAGCTCACTCCTGAAGATTCCACACTATTCATTCATCAAACGGACATGGTGCCCCTCTTCTGTGCCAGTCAGGGCTCCCAAAGCTGGAGTGTGGCAGAGAACCGGGGGCTTCCTGCCTTTGTGGAGGCTCTCGGTAACTTAGGGAGCTGTGTCTTGTGCAAAGTTTCCTAATTTTGCACAAACAAGCCAACAACCCACTGTGTTTATAGAAATAATTTCCATACTTCAAATCTAAGAATTTATACTGAGTTTCCCTAGACTTTAAAATTAGCTGAGAGATACAGAGGGTGTTGTTCAGTGTTAGAGCACTTGCCGAGCTTGGTTTTGAACCTCAACACTGCAAGCAAATAAATAAAGAATAAATAGCAGTTATAATGTGCAGCACCAGGATTGAGTCAGCTTCCTCACGGTTTTAGAGGTTCCGGTCCGCAGTTAGCTAGCTCCGAGGCAGGAACAGCATAGCAGAAAGATCTGGCAGGACCAAGCTGCTCACCTGTGGCAGCCAGGAAGAGCCAGAGAGGAGGGCAGCAGAGACAGCAGAAGCCCAGGGATCTACTTCCTCCGGCCGGGCTCCAGCCCCAGCATCCCGCTCAGCTAGGAACACATCATCATGGATAGGCCCACTGATGAGGTTAGTGCCCGCCTGACCCGACCACCTCTGTGGGCCTCACCTCTGAACACTGCTGCCTTGGGGATCAAACCCTCCAGCTATAAGTCTTTGGGGGACACTTTGAACCAGAATGAGGGCGATAAATACTACACTGGAAATTTGTAAGAGTAGCTTTCACATACGCTCACCACACACACATGAAGGTAACCATGTGTGATGATGGAAATATTTATTTTCTTGACTTTAGGAATCATTTCACCATATCAACATATCATGTGCATCTTTAGTACATACCAAGCTTTTTAAGGGCTCAGGGGTAGAGACTTTGCCTAGCATGTATGTCCTGAGTTTAGTCTTCAGCAAAATACATATAAATAAATGAAATTAAGTTATATGCCCTCTACATTCTTGTGACACTTTGATAATTAATTGAGAGTGTTCTCACTGGATATGGCATAGGCCCTGGGGATGCTTCAGAGCAGGGGGTAAGGAACCTCTTCCTTTCGAGCTCTCTCAAGTTGTATTTGAAAAGCGGCAGCAGATAGAGCTCATTTTCTATTCACTGCTGACAGGAGGGAAAATCATTTGCAAATTCCTTTAGCTGATGATCACCAAAAATAAACGCAGTTCTGGCATAAGGTATAACTCAAATCATGGGAAGCAAAGTGGTGTGGCACAGAGAAGACTTTTACATTTGAAAATCTTGAGGCATAAGATCTCTTAAAACTATTGTTTTATGAGCCCCATAAACCAGAACCGTTCCTCAGCAGTTTGCAGAAACCAGGACTAACGTGGTGCCGTAGACAAGGATTTCCGCAAAGCCGATTTCCGTGTATTTCCACGGTGGCTATCTCAGGTCTCTGGAATGGTACATAATCTTTCCAAAGCCCGCAAGACACTTGTGGGGTTAACTTCCTCGGCAATACCCGAGGGTGTCTGTGTGCAAGGCACTGCTCGGGACTAGGGGGAGAGAAATAAATAGCGCGGCACCTTCCTGTGAGGAATTGCTGGCGTAACTCCAAGAGTGCTGAGGAAGCAATGTAGAGATGACACAGTGATGGGCGGCACACGGCAGGGACAAGTCCTCTGCGTCCAGAGAAGCATCAGGAGAGGAGGGCTGACTGATGGGGTTCCCTAACATCCCCCACGCAGCGCCCGCGGCACACGCGTTTGATGTCCTCCCCGACCCCACTCCCCAAAAAGCCCATGTTCAAATCTTAGTCCCCAAGTTTGGGGAGGTGATGGGGGAGAACTCAGGACAGAAGCAGTGCCCTTATTAGGGACAGCCTCGGGACCCCCTCCTCCCTAACGACAGACACCGACACAGGCGATACACGGAAACAGACTACACTAGACGACTTCAGAGCAGCGAGAAATGAATTTCTGTAATTCTAGACGGCTAAGCAGCCCACGTGGGCTAGGCAGTGTGGGCCCAGAACCGAAGGCCAGACCCCCAACATGGCGCTGCTGTCAGCAGAGGCCCCTGGGATTTGACTCCACCCTCGCCCACGTAGGGCCCATTGAAAAGTCTTTTATTCTGCAGTATCAGGGGTCATGCATAGTCAATTATTCATGTGTTTAAACTGTACTTGAAAATTTGCCAGGCATGGAGGCTCATGCCTGTAATCCCAGCACTCTGGAGGCTGAGGCAGGAGGATCCCTCCGACTTTGAGACCAGCCTGGGCTACAGAGTGAACTCAAGGCCAGCTTGAACTGCACAGCAAGTCCCTGTCTCCAAACAAAACAAAACAAAACAAAACACACACAAAACAAAAAATCTCTTCACATACCCTACTAGTTCTATCTTGGAGACCAGCTCCACCGAAGGATCAGATCCCTGCTTGGCTAATGATCCTTCACACAAGCTCTGCAGAGCCGGGGAACAAGTTCACTCACGTCTCCTTCCATGAATTCTACACAACTTGGGTGTTTCACTCCTCACACTTTGCAGCTTCGTTTAACTTAGGCCCAAAACAGCCATAAAGCTGGAGAAGCTGCTGCTTATTTCCTCCACAGCAAAGTGTACAGCCGGTAACTTCCCACTACTCGGTCCCCTGGCCCCACCTGTGTAGGTGCTCAATGGGGAAGTACCAGTTTCTTCTACACAGAGCTAAGTTATTAGTTCAGTTAGGAAGTTATTAGTGTAATTAGCAAAGGGACTGCTCCTTGCAGGAAAAGTTCCTTTTTATTAGTGAATATTTGCAACACATCATGGTTACATTCACTTCCAGGGATTGATTCATATACATGTCCCATCTTGACCATTTTTACACTCTCTGTATCCAGGAAAAATTCCTTTTCTAAAGAAATCTGTTCAACCACGAGTCTTGTGGCTAAGAAAAAGTGCTAACTTGACCTTGAAAAGGCACACACAATGGGCTACTGACAGTCAGAACTACCCCATGCTCTGAGACAAGATCTTAAGTAAAAAAATTTAAAATGAGCTGTTTTGGAAAAACACTGCTCTGGGGATGCACCACCTAGCGACCAGAGGTGGAAGTGCTCTCCAGCCTCCCAAACTGCTAACAAACACGCTGAGCTTCAAAGAGCCAGGTCTTCAGCAAGTTACCACAAAGCCCCACTGCTCCCCTTTCAGGTCATCTGTAACTAGTGAATAATCTGGAAACAAAACAGGTTGGCCTCATGCGAGTTATGGAGATATTGCCAGTGTATTTTATAGTTTCTGAATCTGCCATGCTAGTGACAGTCTCCTATTAAAATGTGCAGCTGTTTAAAAAGCAATACTCGAACACCCAAATTTGAAAGGAAGAATGCTAAGAAATTTTAGACGTTTCAAAAGCAAACTTGAATACAATCCATTTTGGACTGCTGTCCTGTCCAATAAGGATCCACAACAGATTTGTACCAACTCAATCAGTTACCACACTGAAACACTTTCTAGCAAATCTGTGTCAATAAAGCAGCCACTATCACTGCTAAGATGGAATAGTGCCCTGAAGATTTCACTTCTTAATAAAAAAGGTAAGTTGCTAGATTATTCAAGATAATATAATACAGAAACAGGTCAACAGTATTTAAATTTGTAGTTGTATAGCAAATAAATACATGAAAAAATGTTTAATTGAGAAATGCAAACTAAAACAACACTGAGAGTCCATCTCACCCCAGGAAGAATGGCTGTCATCAGGAAATCAGTAACAAATGCTGGGGGGACTGTGGGGCAAAAGGAAATGTAGGCTGGTAGGCATGGAGACTGGTACAAGCACTGCAGAAATCAGTGTGCAGATGCCTCAGGAAACTAGGACTGCAGGTCCCATTTGATCCAGCTCCTCCCCGTCTGATGTCTTCCCAGAAGAATTAAAAACATCACACCACAGTGACATACGTGCACCCACATTTATGGCAGCACAATCTGCAATAGCTAAATCGTGGAAACAACCCAAATGCCCATCAACTAGGGAATGCATAAAAAAGATGTGGTCTTTTTATATAATGGAATACTACTCAGCCATAAAAAGGTTAAACTGAAGATTTATAGGTAAATGGATGCAATTTGAGACCATACTCATCAGTGAAATAAACCAGACATACCTGTGTAAACACTGTATTGTCTCCCTAGTGTAAGAAACTGAAAGAGTAAATAAGATCCAAAATACACAAGAGATTGTAAAATGGAAGAAGTTTCAAAAGGAAAGAGAAACTACGATGGTGGAAAGGAGAAAAGGAAGAGAAAAGCAAAAAAAAAAAAAAAGAAATTACATATGATAGTTAAGATAGTTATACTACTAACTTCTCCTAGTTCATTGAAAAGAAAGGTTTGTGCTAATATTGTTTGGACAATTAAATGCTGATATCTTGTCTCTGAGTAACTAAACAATACACAATGTATTGGCCATTGTTACCCTATTATCTTGTTTTGAAATTTTTTTAATAATAAAATTTTTAAAAAATTAAAAAATTGTAGTTTAGTAAGTTTTTTGTACTCTTGCAAACTTTCACATCAACAAAATGCAAATCATGGCAACCAGACAAGAAAGTTCTACATTTTCTTTATAAAGTGCAGACTCCACACAAAGCTTACAGATGACTGAAGGACACACAGGTAACTTTACTCAGCTAACAGAATAAAAACCTGTCACCACAGCCACAGGTGAAAGGGTTTTCAAGGCAGACGGCAGGCAAGGAGCACGGTGTGATTTACACAATATAAAACTAATGTCACTGGAATTAAACGGACTCACAATCGTGCAAAATTTATTATGGCTCTAAATTTATATTTTTTTCACAGAAAAAATCTGGGGGCAAATAAAAACAAATTTCAGGTAAGTATGGTTCAGGGTTTCATTTCTTTATTTTACCTTCATCAAGGCAAGCAAAGTACAGATGCTGTACATTAAAAACATACAAATACATCACTCACACATCAGTTCCTGCAGGCTGAACACGTATGCTAAGTGCTGCTCCTCGTGGAAGCATATAACCACTGCTAAATGTACAAAGAGCCATCTGCTGGTCCCACGTAGCCAACGCCAATCAGCAGGACGTCAATGAGCGTCCAGATCCCCAGGCCACCGAAGCTGAAGAGCTTGCCGAGGCCTTCGCGCCACTGGCCCAGGTAGAAGCGGTCGGCTCCAAAACCGCCAAGGGTGATACTGCAAAGCAGAAAGGACGCTGTCAGTGCAGCCAGTGGGGCTCGGTCAGCACACGAGGTCAGGTTTAGGAAAGGGGCTCAAACTGTCACACCCCCCCAATGAGAATACACACACGACAGACTCGTGAAGTCCCACCACCAAGCAACCACAGGCACAGAGACGGCCACCAAATGTAAACCTATGGCTTAGCACGTTCCACACCCAGCACGAGAATAAAGAACTCACATAATTTTTAGCTATCCTGAAATACGGTATCTTCTCTCTTCTAGAAAAATAACTGAGCCAGGGGAGGTGGCACACGCCTATTAATGCAGCACTTGGGAGGTCCAAGTAGGAGGATCACAACTTTGAGCCCAACCTCAGCAACTTAGTGAGACTCCATCTCAAAACAAAACAAAACAAAACAAAATGCTGGGGACGTAGTTCCGTGAGATGGTCCTGGGTTCAATCGCCAGTACCACAAAACCAAATCAAATCAAATCACCCAGCCTGGACTATGGAGTAAAGAACCTGTCTTTAAAAAAACAACCAATCTCATTGCTTTTTACTTAACGCAGGGCGCCGGCCTGACAGAACGCACGCAGACATGCACTCAGGAGCTACTGCTGTTCTAGCACGCAGTCTAACGCAGTCTGCGCACTCGGACGGAGTCATCTGATTTTTTCACTCCTCTCTAATAAAACTTTTTTGTTTTAAATAAGTGACTTCTGTATTTTATGGTTCCTTTAAACTCTACAATCTAACAATACTGAGACAATACTTACTATGGAAAATTTCCAAACATATATAAAAGTAGAAAGAAAGAACAGTCCCATGAGGCAGCACCGATGAGGACCCACGTGTGGCCAACCCCACTGCAGACACTGCTCATCCGTCTGAGCCGACGCAGAAGCGCCAGCCCTCCAGGCCCGCAGGGGGCCACAGGGCATATTCAACCAACCGGGGACCAACATCACTTGGGGAAAAATGAACTGTGCCTGCCCTGAGCATGCGCAGGCTTTTCTTCTTGTCCTTATTCCCTAAACAACACAGCACAACTACCACTGACAGAGCATTTACACCGCACGGTGTACTGTAAGTCATCTAGAGACGCCCGGATGCCTGCAAGAGGCCGTGTGCAGGTTACATGCAGACACGGTCCCACTGAGTAGCCAAGCGGGCCTGGAAACCAACACCCCAAATGCAGTGGGACAAATGTACTTTGCAGCAAAACTTCAGACATTATTTTCTTTACAGAGAACATTTTGAAAGAAACTATGGTGACCTCTGAGAAGGAAGCTGCTCTTAATTTTTAAGTTGGTTATTAAATGTGTCATAGTAATATAAGTAATACATAATCCCCTACATTAACAAGGTAGGGGATTCCGGGTGAGGGGTGCACAGGAGCTTTCCAACATTCTTGTAACTTTTCTAAAATTATTCTGAATAAAGTGGTTTTTTTTTTTTTTTTAAGTCAATTGATAGTTTTAATTGGACTACTGCAGACCAAGACCATGTATGTCCAGTTGTCCAATGTTATTCTGTGGTATCTAACTTCTGTCTTAGATTCATCTTTTACCTTCCAGTTACACCTGCTGCTGGCCAGACGGGACTCTTCTTTCTCCAACACAAACCCAAAGGCAGTGGATCTCAACAGGGGCTATTTGTCTCCTGTGCTGCCCATGTCCGGAGACATGCTGTGGTCACAGATGAGGGTGGGAGAAGCTGCTGACATGAACAGGAGGTGGAGACCAGGGATCTGCTACGCACTCTGGACAGGATGGGCTAGCCCCACGGCAAAGAATCTGGCCCGAATGTCAACAGTGAGAAGACCAGGAAATCCCGCCCTACCTCACATACCGTAGGACCGCAGGCGCCAGGCAGGGTCTCAGGACTTCAGATGTAGACAGTCTAACTTCCTAATCAACCATTTAACCAGGGTCCTGCCTGCCACTCTCTTTAGTGGGAGGGACTGATACATTTCTTTTTAAAACTACTGAAATGTTTAACATTACATGCAGATTTTCATGTAAGAGTTATAGTTCTGTAATTGTCAGGATGGCAAACTTACAGGTAATTTAAATATTTTTATTTATTTTCCAGCTTTGGGTACTGAGCACTTTTTTAAAAGAAGAAAGTTACTTAACATTTAAAATATACAATTATAAACCTGCACATTTTAACTAGTGTATTGTAATTTACCGAGTCATGTAGACTAGGACGGGAAACCCTGCTAGTTCTAACACTGCAACAGTGACCCGAATCATCTCTAGCACACAGAGGTACCATGGGCGCACAGCTAACACGCCTGTGGTTAAACTCCACAAGGGGACTGGCCTGGCCACGAACCTGCTCAGACACGTTTCCTAGAGTCTAACACACGGCAGGATCTGAGTGAAGGCTAATTCTGGCTGAGCACAACATGTGGAAAACCTCATAGAAATCTAAATGGCATTCTTAACTTCTTAGGACCAAAGCTTACCTTAGAGCCAGAGCAGTCGACCACTTGTAGCCTCCAGTCCAGTTGCAGTACAGCATTTTGTGAAAAGTACGGTTACCTTATTAAAAGAGAAAAAAAAATCCTATGCATAGAAATGGATACAAAAAATATGGTCACAGAGACTTAACTAATGGCTTCATAATTTAACACCTACAAGGTTACATTTCTTTACAGTAAGCAACGTTTACGACAGTTGATAAGCACAAAGTCCTTAACACAGACTTAATATTTAAGTCAGGCAAGTTAGGGTGATAGTCTGAAGGATGCGAAATGACTCACCAGATATTAGGATTTGGTGAAGTTAACAGCACATAAGACGGTGTGGTGCTGAGACAGATTAATCACCCAGTAGGAGACTGTGTCCAGACCCAGAACCACACACAAAACACCTCGCCTATCACAGAGGTCACACACAGATGGACTGCAACAACTGGCTTTCCCATATGGGAAGAAAAATAAAGTTGAATCTATCTCACACTACCAAAACAAATTCCAGGTGGATTACAAACTTAAATGTAAAAGGCCAAACTTGGAACTTTTAAAAGAAAATGCAGCGAATTATTTTTACAAACCTGGGCTGGAAAAGACTTAATCAACAACAAATATTAACTATAAAAAGACTAATAACTTAAGCAAACTGTATTTTAGAAGTTCTACTCATCATCAAAAGATTCTCTAAAGAATGTGGAGAGGAAAAATTAAAATTTGGGAAAAGGTTTTAGGAACATCTACAGTTAATATCAAAAGTATAAAAGAATCCCAAAAATCTTCAATAAAAAGACAAACATAAGAGGTATGACAAGAATTATGTATTACTGCTGGTGGAAATGTAAATTAGTAAGACCATTCTGGAAAACAAGACCTGTGGGAGAGTATATGCTAGACACATTCCTGTACATATCCAACAGGAGCTAGGTGCAGAAGTTTTAACAGTGTCTGCAAGAGCCAAAAATCCTACAGAGGTAAAAATAATAAACTGGAAAGTTCCAAGGACAAGTCTTAGAGCCGTAAGCTGAAAGGAAACACGTATCAGACCACACCTGATGTTGTTTAATCCAGTTATAAGACTTGCATTAGTGAATAGTGCATCATGGGATATTCTCTTACAGACACAACTTACTAGTATCAAAGCTATCTTAGAATTAGGAAAAAATTTAAAGAGGAAATAGAGGATAAAATCTAAAAGGTTAATTACCTCGGAAGAGGTAGAGCAAGTGGGTGAAAACACTTAGCTAGTTGCAATGATGTTACTACTGTACTGGTCATTAACTTTGTAAAATCCAATTACTGTTTTAGACCTTAGATATCCTTTCTTGTTTTATCAATATTACATTTAATAAGATAAGAGAAGTGGATATTCTCTGGCCATTTTATTTTAGTCCACTGAATTCATTAATGAGGTGTATCACATCTAAAAAACTGTAGACATTTTTCAGCAGAATTTTAATTTAAAGTTACTGGTTAAGGTCCCTTCACTGAACTTGGAGAAAAGTCTTTTTCTCACAAACTTCCTTAACTCCAACTTACCCAAGCAATGAATGTGGTCCCGCACCGTGCAGTTGGCCCTATACCGCTGCCGGGGACAGGAAACCGTCATGCAGCTGGTGGAATTGGTGCATTCATAATCTGTTTCAGGAAGCTGCCAGCAAAACCTGCAAGTCATGTTGATGACGAAGTTCTTTTGGGGTTTGAAGTCTTGATCCTATGCACCAAAGGGCACAGAGTTCATCAATCATAGTGTGGTATTTGTCATTATGTCAGTAAGACCAAACAGTCATATGGCACAGAATTTTTAAAACATCTATATTTAGAATTTAGTAAGTGACCAACAAACAGGTACTAAACAGTATGTATATAAAACAAATATCTAAGCATGATCTATAATTATAAAAATATATACTCAAATATATACTGCTCACTTATGAAAAAAATCTACACAAACTCACATCAAAATAGCAGAAGTTATTTCAGGGTAGTAACTTTCTTTTTACTTAGGTTACTTTCTTATAATGAGGATGCATACTTTTGTAGAAAAAAAGGGAAAAATTGTAAGCCACACAGTCACACAGTCACACAGCTAGAAGGAACACCTGTTGAAGATCCCTGCACCGAAAGTCAGGAGGCGAACCCAGGTTCCCTGACCCAGCATGATGCTTCTGAAAGCACAGCACACTGCCTCGCTTCTGACTTCCAATTCTCCAGCACCACCAGCAACCTTCTCTAGCTCCATCTAGCACCTTAAGGCTTGGACAAACCACATGACAAGCAGAGTTAGAATCCCTACAGGTTGGTGTTGTTCTCATTTGGGCTGCCTGTTGGCTAACCATGCCAAATGCTCCAGGAGATGGGAGCGGCAGTAACAAGCCACTGGTGTGGATTGCAACAGGAGATGGCAGGGAAGATTTGGAACTTGGAAGCAAGGTAGAGCACTGTGCTCAGAGGCCTTAGGCTGGGGTTAGGGAACTGGGACACTCCTCTCAAATTGCAGCTCAGCAACACTCAACAAAGGCAATCATCTGTTCCTTCCAACTACACATCTACCTGAGATTTATTCTATACAAGACAGATTCACTTAAATTTTTCCAGAGAAAAATGCCTGCCCAGGCGTTCCAGCATTCACTGAACTAATCTTCCCACCACTGAAAAGACTGACCCTGTCACAAACTTACCCCAGGTATGAAGACTTTACTAGCCCCTCTGTATACCAGCCCCCACTAAGAACTCAGAGCCCACCAGGAGGAAGGATACCGGCCTCAGGTATGCTGGTAAACTCAGTCTCCAAGTTCTACAAAGCAACATTTCTGTCACACACATATGCAGCCCACACCAGCGGGGCTTGACAATTACTATTAGAGCTGGAACAGAAGCAATCTGATGTGGAAAGGAATGCAGGATAGTCAAATTTATTTTGCTTTATGTTTTATGAGATAGTTGTAAAAATTATTTCAGAATCTTGTCCACAACAGCAAGTCTAAGCTGCATTTTTTTTTTTTTGCAGTGCTATGGTTTGAACACAGGGTACTTCACTACATTCACCACTGAACTACATCCCTCTCCCCAAACCACACTTTTGAGATTTACAATGCACTGATTCAGAGGAAGTAAGCTATAATACTTACAACACAGGTAACAGAAGGCTTCACTGTACAATCAAAAGTGACAGGCTTCCCATAGACACAGGAGAAGTTGGTGGCACAGTCTATACAGTCTGCAGGGAGTCTGCTACACAAACCATTGCTTGGACACTTCATCACATAAGGTGGGACTTCAGTACTTTCTGTAAGAGGTGAAAGAGTAGCTTATTTTTAATACAAAATCAGAATAACAGGAAGAACAACTTTAAGGGGAAGAGATGACCACCACTGTCAATGAGACACTGTCCTGTGTCAGAATGCAAAAATCAGAGTTGGAGTCAAAAGCAGAGGAGGCTACATTAAAGCAGAGTCTGCTACAATTAAAGCAGATTCTGACACCAGCCAACTCTGTGCCCTCTGAGCAAAACACTGGTAAAAAGTACTTCATTCCTGCCTGGCAAGTGAAAGGTGCTCATGTACAAATAAGGTCTAGAAAACGTTGGGTACAAGTTAGGAGCTCAAAAGACCTACCATTTATAAGATGAAAAACTTAGACACCATACAATTTATCCAAAATTTCACAAAAAGTCTGGCAAACCTGGAGCCCCTCCATTTCCAGTCCAATGCTCTTTTCACAAATGCACTGATTGGGAAATGAGGCCACTGACACTGTCTGCACCAATCCTAGAAAATGTTCTCTGTCATTACTCCACACTGGTACTTCCATAGGCCACAGTCTGCTAATTTATGGTTTTACACTACCAAAATTAAAAAGTTCCCTATGTTAATAATTTGTTTAGTAAGTTTGAACTTTTACTCCAGCCAAGCCAGCCAGATACGCAATATATTTTTATTAGTTGAGAGGATAAAAACTGCAAGTATTAATGAGAAGACAGGCTTTTAAAAAAAAAAACCTAGCATTGTAATGCTTTCTCTGAAAACTACGCATTTTAAATTTAAGTATGCCACCATCTTTTACATCCAAATAAGAATAAATAAAATATCTCTGACAGAACAGAGTCGCTGAAACAATGGAACTATAAAGGAATGACACTAAAGAGCCTAAATTTCCATTTACTAAAACACACTAATATCCCTTTAAAACTGGTCTTTCTGGTCCAGGGATACAGCCTGCCTGGCAAGTACAAGGTCCTGAGTTCGATTCTCATTATCAAAATAAATACATAACCGGTCCTTCTTACCTGTGTTGTACTAAGTGGTCAAGTTTACAAAATACCACTTTCTTTTCTATTATTATTGGTATAGGGCTGACGCAAGACACATGAAGTCTCCTAAAGCATCTCAGGCTTTAGGCAGTCACACTAACCTTACAGCCTTAAAGAAACAAAGACCCAAGAAGGGTGCTAATTTCTTTAATCTCCCAATAGCACTCTCAGACCTAGGCATCAAGTGTTCATCAGTCATCCTCCCACTTCACACAGTAGTGTCAGAGTCTTCAGAATCAGGAAATGGGTTCTAGAAATAAAGGACTCTTGACTTATTCAAGGGCTGGTCGTAATTCAGATCGTCAGCTGAAGACTCAGGCTCCTCTGCACAGCCCTCAAACTCTCTCTCCTGTGTACAGCAGATCTCAACGTCCTTAGAGACACACTGCCCAGGATTTCTCAACCCCATACAGTCAAGCATGTTGTCATGTGCCTTCCAGAACTCTTTACGGCTGAAATCTGTATCTGAGGCCATCTGGAAGCATAAGCAGCCAGGCAGCATTCCGGTCACAACTCAAGACTCGGGTGGTAAATTAAAACTAAAATTCCCGTCATAATCCAAACTGTTCAGGATTGCGCCAGGCGATTTCTAACCCGAGGGTCCATTTACAAGAAATTTTCTGAAGGCAAAGCGGCACTGATTAACGGATCTCTTGATGGACTAAGTGGGAAAACGATAGAAACAAGGAGACAAACAGGGCATGACACAGTAAAAAGCTAGGAGACAGGGAAGTTAAAGCGTACTCAAATACCAAAACTGAACATGGCTGTTACCTGCCCTTAATTCACATAACCTAAAATACAACACATACAATAGTCAAATAGGAAGTAACTTTGTATATTAAAAGAAAATTCTTATCAAAAACAGAAACTACTTGAGATAAACATGCACATTTGCTAGAATAGATAATGTCCAGTACCTGCTGCCCTGGGAAGTACCGTGACTGCGCGTGTTGGGCCCGGATCCTTCAGTGCCTGGGTCAGCGGCTGCGAGTGCTCTGAAGAAAAAGGACCCGCAGTTAGAGAACCGCGCCGGCCAGGTAAGCAAACTCTGGCAGCGCGCTAACAGGCAAGACCGCACTACGCCGCGACCCTCACGACGACCTGAGGCTCGACAGCCAAAAGACAGGAAGCTAAGACTGTGAAACGCCGACAGGGCCGACACTGATTCGACTCTCTGGGCAACTGGGGACCGAAGGGAGGAGGTACCAGGTCCAGTTCCGCCACCTGGGCCGAGCCCCGAGCGTTTGCTCCCCTCCGGCCAGGACGCGCCGCCACCTTCAGCTCCCGGCTCGGCGCAGACGCTTCCTACGGTTGCGGGAACCCTCCTACCACCTAGCTGCCGGAAGCCCCCGGCCTTAAACTCACCACCACCCGACAAAACGTAGAGCTGGGAGAGGAAGAGAAGCACCCGGCACAGGTTGCAGAGGGTCTGCAGCGACCCCGCGGCAGCCGCCATGTTGCCGGCGTGCACTTCCGGGGCGTGGCCTGCGGAGCCTGGCGCAGACGCAATGCGGCCGTGGGGGGGGGTGCGCCTTTGCAGATCACCGCCTGCCCCCACCCGCCCCCAACTCCTCCAGGTCCCTTGGGGATCCTCTCCCTCCGGGAGTAACCGCATGGTAGTGGAGCCCCGGGACTGTGAGCTTGCTCTGACCCCATACGCCCTCCACTTTCCACTTGTGAAGCCCGGGAAAGGACCACCTGGGGACTAAAATTCACACCTGAGTCGACTAACTGCAGCGGCGGGCAAGTTTGGGAAGGTGCCACCCTTGCGTGTGGCGGGTGTTAAGAGTTTGGAGAAGGCCTCTCCGTGTGGGGTCCAGTGCGAAGGTTCTGATGACAGGATCACATTTCACTTTGTATTCATACTGAGGGCGCGTGAAGAGCCACCCCGAGGCCGAAGCTACTGGGAAGATCAGAGTTTATTCCTCTGCCGAGAGGCAGCTAACATCAAATATCAGCGAGTATCTACAGAGGGGGCTGAGATACACAGGTTTTAAGGTTGGGGGTGTAGTTTTAAGGAATCTCAAAATCTGGATAACCCTAACCCTTTAAGTGCAATCAGCCAGGTTAGTACACAAAACTGGCGTCACAGGACTGCTGGGCGACCTTAGTCCTACATTGAACTTATTTGCCCTTGTTTCCTGTTTTTTATCAGTGGCAAGCGGTTGCCAGTAATGGAGACTCTACTCCATTACTGGAGAGACAATGGGCTGCCTGTCTCTCTCAAGTCAGTCTCAGGACAGTCGTGGCAGTACAGATTGGGTAAACCGCCTCAGTGCAGCAGAAAAAGCAGCCTCCGGCGACAGGAGCCCAAGGTCCAGGCGCTCAGCCAGCCTTAGATGTCACCCCGGCCAACTCCGCGATCCTCTTAAAACTGAGAAAGGCAGGGCAGCCCAGCTCGGAGGGCTCGGGACTGGGGTGTGGGGTTTTCACATGAAGGGTGTGTCCACACAGCCCTCTGAAGACAGCCTGCCGGTTCACATCCCAGCGCACTTTGCGGGGTGCGGTGAACATGCTTGGCTCTCCCCAAGATCATTCACTTTGGGAGTCTTCAGATTCCCCACGCCCTCATCCGCATGCTTGATGAATGAAAAAAATATATGGACTGGTGATTGTGCAGAATAAGCCCTGGATAAACATTAGCTTTAAAAACTATCACGATATACACTTTATGCTACTACACAGGTTTGATAATGACACTTTTGGTGCCATTTGTTCATATCCCCCAAGAAACAATATGCTGAAAAGAGATGTTTCTTGGATTTAAATTCTGCAGCACCTTGCCAAACATTAAATATTTCTTGATAACTAAATTCTCTATTTGCCTAAAGCCATTTTAATTGTATTCTGAGCAAGTAACGTATTTCCAGTTAAAATCAGTAATCATCAGTCTATAAATTGGTGAAATGTTATATCTTCAAAAAAGATAATTTAACTCTATGTATAAAGCCGTGACTGAAACACTGGAAACACCATTATGCATTTTATTTTGGGAATTTATTTTTTCTAAAGATGAATTATGAATTAGAAGCATTAAAACTGCAACTTTTAACCTACAGTGCAAATAAAAGATCCCATAACAATGAGTTTCTTTTAAGGTTCAGAGTCCTTTGTCAGTAATCCAGTATTTAGAGCTAGTTGTTTCTTACAGTTGCTACTTAATTGAAACAAATTTATGATTGCAATTTGGGAGATAAACTTTCTGTGTGAACTTTGGTAATCAACAGCCACAAAAGACCTGAGACATTACTGGAAAAGAAGGGTTTTTTCCCATATTCAAAACAGATTTGAAGACTTAAACTTTTTTTTTAATGCTGGGGATTGAACCCAGGCCCTCAGCTGTTCTAGGCAAGTGCTCTACCCTAGCTACATCTCCAGCCCTGAAGCCTGTTTTTTGAAAATCATGAATCTTAGCAATAACTTTTCATAATTTTCAAATGTTTTCTTCTTTCAATGAGTAACATTTCAACACTGAGGTCACTGAAGATTCTGTTCATTTGAAAATGTCCATAGTTGCTTATCATTGCCAGAACACATTAATGAATTAAATATTGTATATATCATCTATTCATTCACTGTTCCTTTCTCAACTGACCCCATAAGTGAACCCGTCAATGGGTCCAAAGCTTTAGAAGTATTAACACGTAAACTGTTTAAGGAAAATACATTTTTCAAAGGTCAAAACAAGAAGTAGAAGGTCTTTAAAACTCTTCCTCAGCATTTAGCGTGCGTGAATTCTTGAGATTCTTCAATTTTTCGATGACAGAAGTTACTGAAATCTCTCCATGAATTTTATTGTCTCTGGTTCGAACATTTACAGCATTATTTATCTTTTCCTTTTCTCCAACCACTGCAGAAAGACAAAAAAAAAAAAAAAGATACTTTAAACCAGTGACTAACCACTAAGTCAATAGTTGCATGACACATGCCTGAGTTCTTCAATAGTAGTCACTAAATACCTAATGACCCTCTGCAAGTCTTGAGAAGGAAGGACTCCTAAACCAGTCTCTGCACTGCCCTCTTGAGGGGATAGTGGTATTGTCTTGGGGCATGAAGGGAGCAGAGAACTCTGTTAGGGACACTCTGGGCTCCACTGTCATAGCTGAGAAGTCAGAAGATGGACAGACATTACATCCATGCCAGCTAGCCAACCAGAATTTTCTGGAATGCAGGGAAAAACAACTTGTTTTCTCTAGTGATGTGCACTGTAAGGTGATCCAAGACTCTACAGCCATGTTTGTTGTCTGATGGGAGGAAGAAACTGGTCCACAGATAAATGCAATAAAATAGATATTCAAGAAAAGTATAAAGGACAAGAGCAAAACAACCACCAGAATGTGGAGAAATGGTTCTTGTAAGCTCTTGGTAGTTACTCTTCCAAAGATCTGGCTATTTAATCCTACCTTTCATGGGACCCTCCACTACCTTTCCAGTAAATTCTTTCTGTCTAAGCTAATGTGAGATTTCTGTCACTACAACAGGCCTGACTGAGACATCAGTCTGTACTCAAAGTCACACATTATCAGTGAACAGATGTTGACGAGACAGTCCCGCGCACATTCAGATGCGCTTTCCACACTCTGTTACAGCAAGGATCAGTATGATGCTGCAAGCATATCCATGCTGGCTGGTCTTGATTGCAAAATCATTTTTAAAGCCAAAATTTTAGAAATCTGTATCCAATGATTCATGCCTCTAGGACATTTTACTTTTTTTTCCCTTTTGATCACTTTAAATGTGGAATCTTTCCCACTCATTTGTTTAATCCCCAAGCTCTCTAATAAACCTGAAAAGCAAGGGAAAGTATTTCAGGCCTGCCATATGACTGAAACATAAGGAATATAATTCTTTTGCAGGGATTATTTTCAATTTTTTTTCGTTTTAGTTTGAGATGTTAACTATTGTGATACCACATCACAGGATTCTTATGAAACTGTATAGCTTTTCTTCCAGTAAATACAAAGGGCACTGAAGAACAGCTAACCCATGACGTGTCCTTATAAGTACTTAACAGTCAGATTCTGATTATCAAGCAGTTATATTACTTATTTTGCTTTTTTAGAATTAAAGCCAAAAAATAAACATTTGAAAAAATATATATTGTTACCTAAAATAAAATTATACTGAGCCAGCTGTGCATTTCGTATTTTCTTATTTAGTGTACAACTGTCATCTAAATCAGTATCAGCCATAAATCCTTCTTCAAAAAATTCACTGGATACCTAGAAGAAATGGAATACTTCTATTATTACATTATTTATGGTAGCCAGACTCAGGACAGCCCTCATTGCTCCCCATCTCCTGGCAGTCACAGCCCTGCGTTGCTCCCTCCACCTCGTACGAGAGGTGGTCTGACCCACAGCACAGGCAGAAGTGATGGGTTTCATTTCTGAGATGGCGTGAGACCACAGCCTCCATTTCTCCACATCAGTTACTGGGGGAAGCCAGCTGCTGGGTACTGAGGACATTCAGGCAGGAAGCCCACGTTGGGAGGAGTGCAGGTGTGTGTGCTGGAGCTCCCAGGACCCTTGCAGAGTGCTGGCAGCTGACCGCAGCCTAAGGAGATACTGCATCAGGATCAACACACTAAGCTGCTCCTAGATCCCTGACTTGCAGAAACTGTGAGGTATTTATTTATTATTGCTTTAATTCTAAGTTTTGGAGTAATTTGTCATGCAGTAACAGGTAACAGGATAGTTTTCCTTCATGTGAAAAAAATACTTTAATCATGATGTAATGGCTCGTGTGTAGGTCCCCCCAAAACTCATGTGGTCATATGTGGGGCTTTCTGGAGGCAGACGGATCTAGGGTGTGTGATGCTGGGATCAAGGATGTGATGCTAGCATTAAGGCTGCCCCACCCTGGGCAAGAGTGCTGCCCAAGCTAAGGGCGAGTAGCTTGGATAGGATATAAGGGGTAGAAAGAGCTTGCAGCTTCTTCACTGCTTTGCTGGCTTCTGCCCACCATGAACTGTTTCTCCTCTGTGGTGCCCCTCTGCATGCCACCCTGCTGTGGAGCCAGCTGACCATAAACTGAAACCTACAAATTGTGAGCTAAATAAACTTCCTCCTTAGCTTTGAGTGTCGGGTACTTTGTTTCAGCCACAAGGAAAGTAACTAAGATACATGAAATGTTTCAAAATACCAATTTCTTGCCCAGGGGGGACATGCCAATAATCCTAGCACTCAGGAGGCTGACACAGGAGGATTGCCATGAGTTTGAGGCCAGCCTGGGCTGCGCAATGAGTTCGAGACTAGCCTGAACTACACAGTGAGATCCTATTTCAACAAAAAACAGAACAACACACCAATTTCTTCAAAGCATTATGAAATAAAATAATTCTGATATAGCTATACAGTCATATTCACAGGCTATTCTCAATTACTAAAAACATAAACTGTTAAACTAATGTGTCAGTTATGCAGCATTTAAAAGCATGAATGAGCCAGGCGTGCTGAAACAAGCATATAATCCTAGCACTAGGGAGGCTGAGGCAGGAGGCTTGCTGCATGTTCAAGGCCAATATGGACTACATAGTGAGACCTTGTCTCAAAAACACCAAAATAAATTAAAAAAAAACAAAGCATGAGTGACATTCCAAGTCAATGACTTACATAGTACAATAAAGTTATGTAAATATATCTGATTTTACCTGAAGTGCGTACTTTTCACAAGTTGGCCCCACAGGGATGACCATTACCTGACGTGGAGACAGCCAGAAAGGCCTGAAAAATATGTAAAGCATGCACTTTCAAAGTCATTTCAACATGAATGCTTACTATGGGATTAAAAACCAACCAAAGATTATCTTTTTTTAAAAGACATCCTAAGACAGTAGTTTAAGTAGAATGGTGTGGAAGCAAACCAAACTATATTATGAGCTAAAAGGCAGTAAACAAAAGGGGCAGTTTGCAGTCTTTACAGGAAAAGAAAGGGAAGCCTGTGTTGGAGCACAAATGGAAGAGTAACCATGAATTCACATCCTTAGCATTTATCCTCGACATGCAGACTTGGGTAACACAGATGCCGTACACCAATATCCACAGAAGCTTTATTTATAACGGGCCAGGCAGAAGACACCAAATTTCCTACTGCAGATGAATGGCCACAGTGTGGTACCATCAGCAATCAAAATGAACCAATTATTAGGCATAATGCCTGTAATTCTAGCCACTCCAGAGACAGGGACAGGACGATCTCAAGTTTGAACCCTGCCTGGGCAACATAACAAGACTGTCTCAAAATAAAAACTAAAAAGCTGTGGGTACAGCTCAGTGGTAGAGTGCCCCTGGGTTCAACCCCCGATACCCCAACACACACACACACACACACACACACACACACGAACTACTGATACCTATATAAAGATGGATCTCAAGGGAACTTCACTGAGTGAAAAAAGTTCATTTCAAATACTGTATACCACGATTCCATTTATGTGACACTTACAACAGGATTATAGAGACAAGGAACAGGTTCACAGTTGCTACATTAGTGGGCAGGAGTGCCATAGAGCCTGTGTGGCGATAAAGGACAGCATGAGGGGACAATGCAGTCAACAGTTCACATCTTGAAAGGTGGCAGTTACCCAATATGCACGTGATAAAACTTTAAAGAACTAAATGCACACAAATAAGTGCAAACTGGTGAAACTGGTGAGATCTGAACAGAGGTGACTAATCACATTATTTCCCAGGTGTGGTACTTTATATAATTCTGCAAGATCTTTCTATTGGGGAAAACTGAGATAAGCTTAGTTTGACCCCCTCTGTATTATTTTTCTTCTTTTAATTTTATTTTAAAGATAATAAAACCCAACAAAACAAAACAGAATAAATCCAATCAAAACAAAGCATTGAAATTGGCACAGAACTTCAAAGCAGGACAAGAAGAAAACAACAACAGATACCATAGTATATCTTGTTATCTTCACAATAGTTGTCCATTTCATCAGATATAGCAACATCAAACAGAATAAAACCAATCAAAACAGAACACTGAATAAAGCAAAACAATTAATTGTAACAAAACAAACAGTGAAAACAATACTGGATTTCAAACACAGTGTGGAAGGAAATCCTTCATATTTGCTATACTGCATACTGTTATCCTCCCTATAGAGGCTCAGACCACTGGCCCCAGGACCAAACAACACAAGTGTTCAGTTGCTTTTTGCACCTCAGTTGCAATCAACTCAGACTGTCCTCCAGCAGAACCAGCCCGGTGCTTGGGGCAGGGAGGGCAGGGGTTGGCTCACAGCAGGTGCTGACTTTTCTCTTCCTGGGCCCCACATGGCTTGCTCTGTATTGTTTCTCACAACTATATATGAAACTGTGATTATGTCAAAATATAATGTATCCAAACATATAAAGAGTTACTTGGAGGAACATTTGATATAGGACACATTTGCTATTTTCTTCATCACAGCGAGAATTGAGTTTTAAGGTTGGAGGGAATAAAATGGGGACTATTCCCAAATGGTACTTGATGAGTATTTATTTATATCTTTTTATTAAATTTTAGAAACAAAATAATGTATGTAAGATAAAACTCAGTACTATACATAGTATACTATACATAGTATAAAATGAAAAGCAAATGTTTTCTTTTTAGCTCTGGCTTTACCCCCAGAGAGCTGTATTTTAATCTTTGTGTTCTTGGAGACATTTCCCCTTAGAGCCTGGCAGGTACATAAAAGCTTGATGCATGAAATGTGGGGAGTATCCCTGAGTTCCTCAAAAAAGGACAGTCCGGGACCTTCACAGTGAGCCCTGTACAGAAAAGATAAATGAGAGGACAACTGTGTTCCACGTGACATGTCACGTGACATGGACCTGTATTGAGATACCACGTTTCCCCAGTGACATGTACAGTTTCTGTGTTCTGTATGGCAGTTCAAAAATAAATCTTAAAAAAAAAAAAAAAAAAGATAGTCCACTCCATGCACTGGCACAGCTCCTGTTTCCCACCACACCTCCTGATTTTGCAAACGCTCTTTAGGTTTTTGTGACGTTCACCAATACTGGTCTAGGGTAAGACACCACCACTCTTACCTATGCTGAATAATTTAAAACATAGTCAAGTGAAAAGAAATATAAACATGTTATCTCCCACTCAGTATGATGGATAAGGTGGACTGTCAACCTGAATGGCTTGGGATCTGCCCAGGGACTGGATAGCTCACCTCTGGGTATGTCTTGGTAGGTCACAAAAACATGACCTTGAGGTCCATATCTGATCCCTGACCCTTCTCTCTGGGATTGTTCCTCTGCTCTGTTCCTGGATGCCATGAACTAAGCAGCTATGCCCTTCCACCATGATGCTCCTGCCACAGGGCCAGCTGACCACAGACTGAATCCTTTAAAACTATGAGACGAGTAAACCGCTCCTCAAGCTGTGGGTATCAGGTCATGACCCAGCAATGGGAACACTACCTAACTCTCTTAGGTAGCATGCATATTTGTCCCTTTATGTCTAGCTTCTAAGTAACTGTAATAGCTTAGATGTTACATGACACCACAGTATATTTTCAAGATCATAAACAATTAGGGATATTTTCAGACTCTCTACCTGCCTAGGACACTTGGAAGAGCCTCAGTTTGGAAAATTTCCCATTATATGTTTACTGCTTGGAAATTTGCTTCTGTGAGTGCTGGAAAAGATGCATGGATGCCAGATTCTGCCAGTCAGATGTGCAAGTATGGCTTGCTGCCTTGGGACAGACAGAGTGGCACATAGGCAGAAGAACCATTCTGACAAGGGTAATACAAAGACAGAGTTTGGGGAGAAATCTGTAACAATGACCTGAGCAGTGGCACCCATGCCAGGGTCCAGAGCAGGCGCTACGGATCCTGTGCCTAGCAACAGCAGCAGCGGGAGCAGTAGATCGTGAAAAGAGAACCACAAACTGCATGAACCAATGCTATGTCAATTTCTTAACTGTAAGATGTACCATCACAGGGTATGCCATCTGTCTGCTAGTGAGGCCATTTGTTTCTGAGTGCACCAGGACAGTGGTGCATCCAATAATGTTGGCACAATGCCTTACAAAGGAGGGATACAGTGATGGAACCTGGTGAGGGAACTTCCATGTTGGGGAGCCAATGCATGTCCCCTCGTGGTCACTTTATTCATGAACCACTGAGCCATCAATGGTCGTTCTGCTGTACCTGAACAGTAAAAATCTCTTTAACCATAAGGGCCTTCAACAGGCAATACCATTTTGATGGTTCAGGTATAAAATGTTCCCTAAGGTCTCGTATTCAGAGGTGGGGATTCTATCTGTGCTCATCAGTGCTTAAGCCCCTTGATGAGTTCATGGCTAAATGTGTTGTTAGAGGGCAGGGTCTGGTTGGAGGTGAGTCACTGGGGGCATAACCTGGGAGGGTACATTCTTGCCCCTTGTCTTGGTTACTTTTCTCTCATTGTTGAGACAAAATATTTGATACCCAACGTGAAGGAAGGAAAGGTTTATTTAGCTTATGTTTTTCGGATCTTTCAATCCATACTCAGCTGGCTCCAAGACACGGTGGTATGGCTAAGGGACAACTGTTCATGATGGCCACAAGTGACAAAAGTGAAAGGGCAAAAGGGGAAAGTATGCCTCCTTTTCTCCTTTATATTGTAAGCCGGTTACCCACCTCTGGGTAGCACTCACACTGCCAATCCCAGCACTAGACAATGAACCAATCACAGACGCTAGATTCAGCTGCCTCCATGACTGCATCAGGCTTGGGGGCCATCCAGACACAAACCTTAACACTCCCTAGAGTTCCTCCCTTCTGTCTCTTGACTGCATGCAACAAACAGCTTTCCTCCACCATGTGCTTTCACCATGATGCTTCTGCCTTGAAGCCAGCCTGCCACAGGTGGAATTCCCTCAGCAGTGAGCCAAATTGGACCTCTCTTTAACATGTAGGTATCAAGTGTTATGTATCAACAATGGGAAAGTTAACGGATACAATACTGTTGTGGTTCACTTTGAGCAATCAGACACATTTCTCCTCTCCAAGCCTGTCACCTATTATTTCCAATCTAATTACTTCTCAGTTTCTGACCTTGTTTCCGAAGCAGTAACTAAAGCCCTGCATCATTTTAGCTCTGTAAGTCTGGCCAGTTTTTCTTCCAAGCAAAGACTGCAAGATGCATCACTCTACATTCTAAAGGGAAGGCATTTCCATTCCCTGCTGTCATCCTTACATGGGCTGTGCTGCTATAGCCGTCCTCTCGAAGTCTGTGCCAGTGTATCATTCAGGCCTTTCACAGATCAGGTTTACACGTTTTCTTCCTCGGTCAATGGCCATAGGAACACATATGTAGACAATATGGATCACGGAGGGATGATGATACAGCAAGGGACAGCACCCCAGGAAACTGAACACAGGTTTTTCTAGACAGCCACTGGATCTCCAAAGGGCTTAAAATATGTGCAAAGATAATGCTCTGAGATGACAGAGTTCCCCACAAGGCAAATAGTACATTTTTATGCCATTCTACCTCTACCCTTCTTTGTTTCTGTTTTCTGATATGTAAATGTAACAAAATTTCTTTATTTGCTCTTTGGGTATTTACTAATATAAAGCAGGAGCTTCCAATTTTCCCTACCAGTTTAATGTTGATAAACATAATTTTTAAGAATAAGAGCTATCTAGTTTTCCTTTCCCACATCACTTACCATTTTCCCCCATAGTGTTCTGAAAGGATGGCGATCATCCTTTCCAATGATCCCAGAATGGCTCGGTGAATGATCACAGGTCTCTTTTTATCATCCCCATCTTTACTAAAAAATGAAAATTAGATAGTTCATTTTTAAGAAATAATTTTGTTGTCTTCTTCTATTTCATTTAAAGTTTTGAGACAGGGTCTTATAAAGTAGTCCAGGCTGCCCTTGAACTCAGGTCTCCCAAAGGCTGGGATGACAGGCGTGCAGCACCACACCCAGCTTCTTTACATTTAACTCTGACTAGAGAGTTAGCGCTTATGAATACCTCTCCATTGACATTATTTGTTTTGTTTGGTGGTTGTTTTGTTTCCTCAAACAAAAGATTACTTTGGTTGTTTATTGATTTATTTTTAAAAACTTTTTATTAGAGAACATTGAAAATATATGCAAGTACAGACTGGTATTATGAGCTCCCACATAGGATTTCAGCTTCACAAAATGTGCTCTCGTGATCAATACAGCCTGTTCCTGCCACAACCCTAACCCCACCATAAGTCTCATTTTCCAAAATGTTCTTGATATTTATTCAGAAGTCACTGGTCAAATTCTGTTCATAGACCTGCTACTCTCAAAACATGCACTTCACATTTAATGACTTCCTCTCCTTTGGAAAAAAAAGTGGAAAACAGTATATTATGACCTTTAATTGTAATGAAACAAGCCACTCCAAAAATCTATGCACAAATGTCCTAGAAAGATAAATTCCATTTTATTGCAACAAATATAATATGTCCCTATGAGAAATTTTTGTCTAAGTATCATACTAGCTAGATACTACTAAAGCACAAAATAAAAAGAGACTCACGTGCTAAGCTCACTTCAAATGAGTTACAATTGACTACTATCACTGCCTATCATTTTTGCTAAGAGCAGACAGTAGGCACATTCACCTCTTTCCAACTACCTGGAGGTATTAATGCTGCTTTCTGATACATGTTATTTATCATAATAAATTTCTTTCTGCCTACTTCACAGGAATGAATGTTAAACTTTACCTGATGCTTTTCTGCAAGGTTGAATGCAATGAATGCAGTAACTCATAACTCTATGGTAAACTTCCTTTGTTTTCTTATAAATCCTTACTTGATCATGGTGTTAACCTTGATGCTTTTCTCTTCTTTTCCTCAAATTTGTACAAATCCCCTAAGTTCTTCCTCCCAAGAGCACCCTGAGCACCTCCACTTTGTTCACCTCCACTACTGCCATACGGTTCCGATCATCATCATTTCTACCCATCCACTGCCCACTGCTTCTACTTCTGCGCTGCTCTTCACGCACACAGGCTGCCTGTTTGGCTGGCCTGTTTCTCCTTCACATCCTCCCTGCATGAGAAGTGGTTGTTCATCTGTCATAAGAATCTTAATAGGAAAATACTGTACCAAAAATTACTGAATTTGAAATATACCAATATTTTTTTCCTTTTCTCCCCAAGAAAGAAACCTACAGTACTGGATGGTTTCCATCACAAATTCTATCAAACATCAGAAAAAGAAAGAGAATCAATTCTATGTAATCCTTTCTAGAAAACAGAGCAGTACAGACTACTTTCCAACTTGTTTTATGGGGCCAGTATTCTCAGACACTAAAACCAGTCAAAAACGGTACTAGAAAAAAAACTACAGATCAGTATCTTACAACATACATTTTCCTATCACAACATACTCCAACAGAATACACCAAACGTTCTCAACAAGCTACTAAGACACGAATCCAGTACCACACACAATGACACAAACAATGATCAAGGTTTCATCCCAGCAACGCAAGGCTGTTTCAAATACTCTAAATCAATGCAATCTGCTATATTAATAGACTAAGGAATAAAAATCACATGGCCATATCAATTGATGCAGAAAAATAATTTAACAAAATTCAACATACATTTCTGATAAATTAGAAATACAGGGGAAATTCTTTAATTTGCTACAAGACATCTACAACAGACCTGTGGATCCCAGTATACGCAAAGTAATACTCCTAGGACTGGAAAAAAAGGCCACAACACCCGCTCTCCATAGTACTGGAAGTTCTGGCCAGAATAGTAAGGCAAGAGAAAGCAAACAATGCGAACAGAAATGAAGTGTTTAACCGTCCCTACTGCTGTGGCATGCCTGTATGCAATCATGGAGAACCCTCAGAATCCTCCCCCCAAACCCTTGTAGACTAATAAATGAGTTCAGCAAAATTGTAGGACACAAGATCAACACACAAAACTGCTATATTTTCCTAGAGTAGCAACGGACATATGGATTAAAAAAATTAAGAATGCAACACGTAAGAATCACTCCCAAGAAGTAAAATATCTGGATATTTTACATCTACATCTGTTTTTACATTTAAGAATTTCTACATCTATTTCTATATTCAATCTTCTTTTGAAATCTAGAAAAACAAGGAAATAAAGGACATGGATTAGAGTACTTCATATCGTTAAGATCACCAAACTGATCTCTAGATTTAAGGCAATTCCAATCAGGGTTCCCACCAGGATTCTTTTAAATAAATCTATTAAAAGCAAAACAATTCTGAAAAAGAAGAATAAAGAATTCACATTATTGAATGTAAGCTTTAGTATAAAGCTACAGTAATCAAGATGGTATAGTATCGATGAGTGATTAATCAGTGGATCAGCAGACCAGAACTGAAAAAATTCAGAAATAAACCCTCACAAATATGTCCCATTGATTTATGGCAATAATCAAAGTAAATCAAAAGAATGACTTTAACACATAATATTAGGACAATTTGACATCTACATGCAAATAATGAACCCTTACCTAAACCTCTCAACTTACACAAAAAATAATGTAAAACAGATCTTACATCTAAATTGAACACTTAAAACTAAAAAAAAATTAAGATAAATACAGGGAAAAAAATCTCCATAGCCTGTATACTTTGTCATAGTTCACAGACATGATGCCAAATGCAAGACCCGTAAAAGAAAAATTTTTATACAGTTGATTGAAATTAAAAACTCAAGATGAAAAAGAAAAAAAAAACTCAAGATGAATGGGAATTTTAACACATTGTGAAAAATGAAAAAGAAAGCTATAAATTGAAAGTATTTGTGAATCTTATGTCCATCAAAATAGTACCTAGAATTCATAAAGAAGTCACAAAACTTAATGGTAAGAAAACAACCTAATTTAAAAGTGGGCAAAAGATGTGACCGGACAGTCAAAAGAGGACCTATGAGCCTGGCACAGTGGTGGCGTATACCTATAATCCCATCACTGGGGAGCAGGAGGAGCCCTGTGAGTTCAAGGCCAGCTCGAGCTACATAGTGAGGTCAAGGCCAGCCTGAATTGCAGAGCAAGACCCTGTCTCAAAAAAAAAAAAAAAAAAGGATTTATAAATGGGAAATAACACATAAGAAGATGTTAATACTATGAGCAACTTAAATAAAAAAATCAAAACATAATGAAATACATTTACTAGAATGTCTTTGTCTTAGTTACTTGTCTCTCACTGCTGAGGCTAAATACGCAACACTCAAAGTTAAAGGAAGAGAGGTTTATTTAGTTCAGTTTGTAGAAGTTCCAGGCTATAAACGGCGGCTCCCAGGCAGGGTGGCTTGGCAGAGGAGCATCCCAGATGGGAAACAGTTCACGGCAGCACAAGACAGCAAGAGCAAGCCTGTGAAGGAAGAGACAAGCTCCTTCTGTCTCTTATACTGTATTCAGTCTCCCGAGATTAGGGTGGTGCCAATCCAATCAGTGATCTGATCCAGCAATCACCCAGCCTTAATCCCAGCACCCTTAATCCTAATCCTAGCAGTAAACCATGAATCAATCACAAACTCTAGATACAATGACCTCTGAAAAAGCCCCATCGAAAACTGCATGAGGCTTTGAGGGGACATGAGACGCAAACCACATGATCTTAAAAACAAACAGCGGTGGAGTGCCTGCCTGGCATGTGTGAGGCTCTGGGTCTGCAGCACCAAACAAACAAACAAATTAAAACAAAAACAAAAACAAAACCCCAAAACTGAAAATAGCAAATGCTGGTAAGGATGTAGAAAGCACGGCACTGTCGTGCACTGCTGATGAGAATACAAAACGGGAAAACCACTATGGAAAACAATCTGGCAATTTCTTAGCAAGTTAAACAAGCGTCATATGACCAGTCCTAGGTATTTTCCCTATCAAAATAAAAATTATGTTCATACAAAAACCTATCCACAAGTAGGCAGGTTTTAAAAAAGCTGTATGCACAATCACCAAACACTGGAGACAACCTAAGGTGCCTTCATCTGAGTGAATTGATAAACAGGTGCTGGTGCATCCACACATCGGCATATTAGTAAGAAATAAAAAGGAATAAACTACGGATACATGTAAAAACATGAATGAATCTGCAAGGCATTACACTATGTGAGAAAAGCCAGTCTCACCAAGTCATGTACTGCATGAGTCCCTACATATGACATTCTGGAAAGGCAAAACTAGAGTGAAGAGCATATCAATGGCTGTCAGGGTAAGGGCAAGAGGACAGTATGACTCGTATAATGCAGTCATAACTATAAAGGCCACACCACTCTACACATGCTTTAAAATTCATCAAACTGTGTATGTTAGGTGTACACATGTGCACACAATCTTACTGTATGTCAAGAAATAAAATAAGTCATTTGTCACAGCATATAATGAAACAGCATGAACTGCAAACATGCACTAACAAAATAAAAAATTAGTAATTAAATTAATTAATAATTTAATTAATAATTAAAAAGAAGTCATCTGTACTGGTGAAACTGTCTTTTCCCCTGCTTTCTTTGGCAAATATCTCAGCCCCTGTGCCAGTTCTTTGAGAAGTCTTCTCTCTCTGCCTCACAGATACTTAGCAGCCTGGACCATATTTTCATGATACTTTGTTCAAATCTCTAATCCTGTGCTTGCTTATCTTCCTATCTCCACCAGACCATGTCTTCAGGAAATCCAATTTAGTCCCCACTATGGTCCGGATGTGATTTGAGTGTGTTCCCACAGGTTCACGCATGGAAGCCTGGTACTTACTCCGCAGTGTGGTTGTGTTGAAGGCGGTAATTTTTTGCTAAGTGTGCTCTCCCCCTAGAACAAGAGGTGGTAGATTCCTTTACAAGGTGGGGCCCAGTGAGAAGTGATTAGCTCACGGGGCATTCCCATTGGAAGGGGTGAATGTAGTTCTCACAGGACTGTGTTAGCTCTCAAGAATGGGTTGCTTGTAACCCAAGTCCAATTCACGAATGGCTCCCTGCTCCATGCAGCTACTCCTAAGCTCTTTGCTGTTAGGAGGCGGCTGGGAGACACTCCTCAGAGCTGGTGCCACAACGTCTAGACTTTCCAGACATCAGAATCGGTCAAATAAACCACTGTTCTTTTATAAAGTACCCAGCCTCAAGTATTTTGATAAAGCAACAAAAAATATACTAAGAAAATCCCCAACTAGATTACACATAAACAAATATATATTATATAGCATACATTTTAGACATCCATTAACATGTATTTTTGTGTTGTTCATGATCAGATGACCAATAATAGGCTAGCAGTACTACATTATTTACCATATTCACTCACCTAACGTATGTGAGATTAAACCTAATAGGCAATTGGAAATCCAGCTGAATTGTAGCACACTGATGGTATCTGCCAATAGCATCCTTGATTTTTATATCAATCTGTAAATTAAATGGTGTTTGCTTAGAAACACTTATTTTTCTTTTAAATTTTACTCTTGTATTTTAAGTAGACAGTGTACTTACTTTAGGACCGTAAAATGCTCCATCTCCTGGGTTTATTTTCCATGGTTTTCCAAATTCCACCAAGCTATTCTGCAGTTGCTGTTTATTTTTAAAGAGAACATTTAAAACTTCTGCTTTATACTTTTATCTTTTTATTATACAGCTCACAATAAATCTTACATTCTGTATTAGTCCAGTATAGGCCCCTCTGCCCCCCACAGTGAGGGCGTCTACCTCCCGAGAGGAGTCCCAAGCCCCTGACCAGTTTCCTGGTAGGCGGGGCCTTTACACCTGAAACAGCAGGAGGGCACTCAGCTCGCTCCCTTCTCCATGCCATGCGCTCCCTTCTCCATGCCATGTGCGGTGCTGGGGGTGGGGGACCTCCACCCCCAGCAGCCTTTGCCATTTCTCTATGCTCTTCTACCGCTGTGCATGGAGCTGGGGGAGGGATCCTCTATGATTTACATGGGTACTGAGGGAGAAGCCCACTTTGGTCTTTACCCTAAGCTATGACATGGTTGTGGTGAGATTCTCAACGCTCAAGTTGTATTAATATAGGGGCTTTTGAATTCTCTTTGTATTCCTGTGACACAGCTTACTTCTAAATCCTTGGCCAGACTATTGTCAAAACACCACACAAACTGGGTGTGGTGGCGCATGCCTGTAGTCCCAGCTCTCCAGAGGCTGGGGCAGGAGGATCACTAGGAGTGAAAGGCCAGCCTGGGATACCTAGTAACCTCAAGGACAACATGAACTACACAGCAAGACTGTCTCAAACCAAGCCAACTAAAAACAAACCATACCAAGCCAAAAATACACCAGGCAAACTCTTGCCATCTTTGTGTACTGGTGCCCGAGAGAGGGCCCACTTTTGGGAGTGAAAACAGAGCCCATGCCATGCAGCTGCAGTGAGAGTTCCCGAAGGGCAGACTCCCCATGGCCTGGCAGGCTTTCCCGATCTCAGCCGGGCACTGGACTTGGGAGAGGCAGAGCTCTCCTTCCTGAGGTCTTGGAGTGGCCCTCACAGGCCTAACTTTACAGAAGTGCTGCCTTTCTCCTCAGGATCAGGGAGGGCCCCCTCCACACAGCAGAGCCTGGCTTGGGAAGCCCTGCTGATTCCACTCCTCGGAGAAGGAACACTGGTGCTTTTCCCAGAGAAAACCAGACCCTGCCACAGCAGTAACTAAGACTGGAAAGGATGTTGGGAGCTCCCAGAGTGCTACCATTAATCCTGATTTGCCAACTTCATCAGACGGAGAACTGTCTAGTAGATTTATAAAGCATGCTTCTGGGCATGTATGGATGTGCCATAAGGCGGGACCCTGAGTGCTACACAGTGTATGGTCCCCAGCCCCTTCCTCTGTGATGCTGTTCCCCTACTCCGCTTCCCTGCCGCCATGAACTAAGCAACTCTTCCCTGTCATGCCCTTCCTTCCCCCATGATGTTTCTGCTTTGGCGCCAGCTGCCATGGACTGACTCTCCGAAACCAGGAGCTAAGTGAAACCTTCCTTCCTTTGGGCTGTGGGCATCAGGTACTGTGTCTTAATGATGGGAAGCTGACTAACACACAGGGCATTTAAAAGCCAAAGGAAGGCCAAGCTCTGGAGAAGAGGATGAGAAGCACTAGGCCTCTATGGACGAAGGGGTGAGGCAGATTAATAGGAGCAGACAAGGCTAAAAAGCCCTGGCCAAGCAAGCTTCAGATTTATATAAAGTATGTTTCTTTCAAACTATTTCAGAAACTTCCGAAGACACATGAAAACACTCTCAAATGTTTATCCCACTGAGTCCCTCTGAGTCCCAGTGAACAGTGGTCAGTGTGAGGGAAATCTACCAGAAGCAGAGGCAGGCCCATTCCTGATCACAGTCAGATCCCTGAGTGACTACGGGCTCGGCAGCTGAACTCTTCAGCCACATCAGGAAAAAGAGAGCAAAAAGGGCGGGACATCCACCTTTCCTCCCCGTGCCAGGCCCATTCCCGGCCCAACTCTTTGTCACCTTCTCATGTCCCACCCATTTCCATTTGACTGGAATGGTGACGATGATGACAACATTAACACCTAACATCCACTGGGCACTGGGCACTTCCAGGAGCCTGATATTAGGCTCAATATCCATTTCATTCAAGTTCACCATAAATTCAGGCAGTAGTGGTTCTCACTGTGAGGACCACCAGGACCACCACGACAATCTCCATTTCATGCTTCGTTCTGATACTCAGAGGTTCTATAATTCCACCCACAGAGCTAAAATCTGAAAGGAGGTGAAACAGATCTGAGCCAAGTTTGTTATCCTCTTTTTCTCCTTGCTTCATGTGGCTGGCGGTAAGTTTAGTCAGCATCCTTCCTAGAGCAGAGACTACCTCATTTGAGTTTCTTTCTCCATGCAGTAGACATGAAAGAATTTAGGTCACATGTGTGGGGAGGAGGCCCTATTCAGAACTTAGCCCTAAAGTGCTCTATGCACCTCTGTACAGCCTCTGTACTATGAACAGTACAAAAGTAATGTTATGCCACTAATGCAGTATTTGTTGGTTTCTTTCTTATTTCTCCTGATTTGTGTTCAGCTCCTGTGAGTATTCCAGGAAGAGGTGGTCAGACAGGTAGGGCAGGGAATCTGGCCACACCATCCTCATATCTAATAACAACAGGAGACATCTTCTTTATGGTTAATAAGAAAAAAAGCATACGATGGCTCAATTCTATTTTTTCAAAGCTGAAAGGTGACGTCTGAGTGTCTTCAGACAGAGGGTGGGCATGGCAGGCTGGGCCGGTGGAGGGGACTCAGGCATCACATCTCTGTCTACACCCAGAACCCTGAACCTCAAACCCTGGGACTCTGGAGTCAGACTAACAGGACTCCACAGGCAACACTTTAAAACCAACTGCACAAACAAAGAATTACTGCAAGCAGGCAGATTCTGTTAAAAACTTAAGCTGGCTATTTGCGAAAGGCACCGAAAAAGATATGAATGAAAATCTGATATAAACTCGAGAAACAAATATAAGGTATTACTGCCATTGTGTCAAAGAGAAATTCATAATCACATTTTACAATCTGCATATTTATCCATAGCTTTGAACGTTTCCAGGGAAGCGAGTTTCTCAGCAAGTAAACCTCTGGTTTTCTCTCACCTTCTCAGCCTCGTCCCACATCGGCTTCTCTCCTAGGAAGTTTTCAGGCCTTGTTGATAGGTTTAATTGAAAGGAAAAGCCAAAGGCTGAGTAAACAGACTGCAAAAACTGCAAGCACTCTTTTATTTCTTCTTCAATCTGAAAGTAGAACAAGTGAAATATTCAAATAAAACACCAAAATAAATGCACATCTGGTATTTTTTTAAAATAAAAAAAAATCCTTCATGTCATATGGATATGAAGGCAGATCTCAATAGAGTGAGAGTCACTGTTATAGTCACCCCGTCTTTCCTTCCTCGCCCCTTTACCTTGTGTGTGAGCACGAGCAGGCTGCCCAAGGCTCCACCCCACAAGCAGGCACACGGGACGGCGCATGGGAGAAAGGGGCAGGAGGGCTGCGGAGGGAAAGTCACCTGCCTCCAGAGGCAGTCAGTGGCTACTGACCCAAAAGAGAGAACTGCTGAATGCTGGAGCTGAGTAAATTCTGAGACACCGGATCAAACATCTTAATTCACAGCAACTCTGAAAGCCTAAAGGATGCCTTCAAGGTCACCTGAATCTGGGACAGTCCTGCTTCACTGTACTCCTGCCTACCTGTTCCACTGTGCAGAAGATGTGAGCGTCATCCTGCTGGAAACGCCTGACACGGGTTAAGCCGCTTAAAGTCCCCGACAGTTCATTTCTGTGAAGAACTCCAAAATCAGCAAATCTAATAGGCATTTCCCTCCAAGATCGTGGACGGTGGGCAAACATTAGACTAGAAAAGATGCAGGGACACAACGTTTACACAGCAAAGAATATTATATAACTATTAAGAAATTATAATTAAGTCTTAAGACTTGTAAACTCCTTATTCTTCGATCATCAAGTTATAACATTTCTTCTATGAATTATAATTGCTATTGTTATTATCATTATTATTCATCACTGAGGATCTAAGACAGGGCCTTGCAGATGCTAAACACACATTTTCCCATTGAGCTACACCCCCAACCCTCTTCTTGGAATTATTAAACCTTATGTTCACAACACTGCTGTACTCTAAGAATAAACTCTGTTATCTCTTCTGGGAAAGCTCTTGCCTATTTTCATCTGTCCAATGAATCTCTACTTACTGTTTTTTTCTTTCCATCTCTTTTTTTTTAATTTTAAAGAAAATAAAACAAAACAAAATAAAACAGAGCAACACAAATCAGAACAGAACAACGCAAGTGATATAAGACTTCAAAACAAGACTCCAAAAACTGCTATACAGATTTAATGCAATCCCAATCAAAATACCATTAACATACCTTACAGAGCTAGAGAAAACACTCCTAAAATTCATTTGGAAACAGAAGAAACCTAGAATAGCAAAGGCAATTCTGAGCAATAAAGGCAAGGCAGGAGGCATCTCACTTCCTGACTTGAAACTATACTACAAAGCTACAGTGATAAAATCACGATGGTACTGGCAGAGAAATAGACCTGAGGATCAATGGAACAGATTAGAAGATGCAAATACAACTACAAAGACACTCAGCCACCTGATATCTGACAAAGGGGCTAAACATGCTTACTGGAAGAAGGATAGCCTCTTTAATAAATGGCGTTGGAAAACTTGGCCCTCTACATGCCGAAGACTGAAAATAGACCCATGCCTATCACCAAGCACTAAAGTCAAAAGGGATCAAAGATCTAAATATTAAAACAGAAACACTAAATCTACTGGAAGACAAGGTAGGTAGAAATCTTGGAGACATAGACGTAGGCAGAGAATTCATGAACAAAATGCAAACCACATGGGAAACTTTAAATCACCAACAAAGTGAAACAAAAACCCACAGAATGGGAATTTTAGCTAGCAACCCCTCAGACAAAGGACTTATATCCAGAACATATAAAGAATTGAAAAACATCAAGCCCTCCAAATTCAAAGACCCTCTCCAAAAATGGGCATCAGAGATGAACACACAGTTCTCAGATGAAGATATATAAATGGCAAATAAATATATGAAGAAATGTTCACCATCACTGGTCATTTAAGTAATGCAAATTAAAACAGCACTGAGATTTCATCTCACTCCAGAAAGAATGACTGCCATCAAGAAATCAGATAACAAATGTTGGTGAGGAGTCGGGAAAAAGGAACACTTCTCCACTGTTGGTGGGAGTGCAGACTGGTGCAGCCATTGTGGAGGTCAGTATGGAGAATTCTCAGAAGACTAGGATTGAAAGTTCCATTCAGTCTAGCTATTGCCCTCCTGGGTATTTTCCCAGAAAAACTGAAAAGGTCATGTCACAGTGATATATGTGCACCCATGTTCATAGCAGCACAATTTGTGATAGCTAAATCTTGGAAACAACCAAAATGCCCATCAACTGCAGAGTGGATGAAAAAGACGTGGTATTTTTATACAATGGAATACTACTCAGCTATAAAAAAGGATGATCTTGAGGCCTTTATAGGTAAATGAAGGCAACTTGAGACTATCCTCATAAGTGAAATAAATAAGAATCATATTTGTAAATATCACATTGTATCTCTAGTGTAAAAAGTAGTAAAAACTGTAGGAGTAATACAACCCCAAATGTGTAAACGCTATTGTAAAAAAGAGAGGGAAATACAGTGCTCTGAAGAACGGAACTGCATGTATGTTTAAGTGTGTAAGATAGATGACCATATTATCAAGTTTTTATTCAATTGTTGAACAGAACTGTTTGCAGTCTTACTGCCTGAATGTCCACTTTTTATGCTTTAATTTTGTAACTTGAACAACTATTTCTAAGACGATAATGTAATTTATCAACTAGTGCTTAGTTTTTTTTGAAATTCTGCATTACTTCTACCCTTTTTTCTGTTTTGCTTCTTTTTCCTCTTTAAATAAAATTTAACAAAAAATTAAAAATTTAGTAAATGTAGCTTTCCTGGTAAATTTCACCCTTCCCCCTATTTACCAGTTGAAGGAAGGGACACTTGTAATATTAAAATCCCTCTGCATTATTCCTTCTCATTATTTTGAGTTACAGGGAACTTTCTTGTGATATATTGATTTTTAGAAATTTCTTTAAGATGACAATGAACCTCAGGTAGCAACTAGAACAAAAAGTATTAGTAATAAATAAAAGACCTTTATCTCTAGTTTAAATTGTTGATATTAACTAATTTTTGTTAAAATTTTTCAATTATTTTATCTTCAGATTTTTAAATATAAATTTAAGTGGAATGGAAAGTTTGAAGTGAAAAAAGAGACAATTATAGAGCTCCATCTTCTATGCTTTATTTACAAGTGACCTGGGAAAATTCTTTAGTTCTTAAGTCTTTTGAAGATTGTTTATTTATTTATAATATAACTATGAATGCTGAATAAGCTAGCCTTTCTAATTACTTTTTGTATTTTATCACTTTGAAGAAATTTTCTGATTATATTAATAGTTTGAATATGGAATTTTTTATTGTTCAGAATATATTTATAGGCTTTAGAAATATATTTCAATGGTTTATGCATATTAATGTAAGCACAAGGTTATACAGTACACATTAGTTAGAGAACATATGAGTAACTAACTTATTTCTTCTAACATTTTCAGAATCACAGCTCTCTAATACAAATTACAAAGTCAAAAAAAAAAGACAACAGGATATCAACAATGGCTACTATAATGTCTCTTGTTTTCTTCAAAATAGCTGTCCATACTATTACGTACAATAAAATAAAATAAAACAGAATAGAATCAAACAAAACAAAAGAATGAAAGCATTATAGGACTTCAAAACAAGATGATAGGAAATCACCAATGGCTACCATAATATCTCATTTTCTTCAAAAGAGCTGTCCATACCATCACATATAATAAAATCAAACAAAACAAAACAATAAAACCAATCAAAACAAAAGAACGTAAGTATTATAGGACTTCAAAAGAAGATAACAGGAAATCAACAATGGTTACTATAATACATTCCATTATCTTCAAAATAGCTACACCTACCATCAGACACAGTAAAATCTAACAAAACAAGACAGAATAAAACCAAACCTAACAAAATTATGAAAACGATACAAGAATTCAAAACAAGATAATAGGAAACTGGAGTGGGGACAGCCAGACCCAAGCCTCTCTCCGTGAGTCAACGCCATTTGTGGACTGTGGATGGAGAGAACAAGGCCTCACAGGGAGATGGTCCCCACCTGGAAAGCATATAATTTTCATTGTTTTCTTGGGTTGGGTTTTATTCTCTTTCGTTTTGTTTCATTATGTTAAATATGATGGCATGAGCAGCTATTTAAAAGATAGCAAGACACATTATGATAGTCATTTTGGATTTACTATTGGCTTGTTTTGAAGTCCTGTATTACATTTATTCTTTTGGTTTTAATGTTTCTATTCTATTCTGTTCGATTTTTACTATGCCCAAAGGTATCTGCAGGTATTTTAACAAAAGGATTATGATAACTATTGTTGATTTCGTAAGGTTTTGAAGTCCTGTATCACTTATACTGGTTTATTTTTATTGGTTTTATTGTTTTTTTTCTTTAGTTTTATCCTCTTTAAAATAAAATTGAAAAAAATAGGAAATTAACAGTGATTACCACTTTCCCTTTTTAGGCATTTCCTCCCCTATCACTTTCATAATATCTATCGTGCTTTTTGGATCCCATTAACTCCTTCAGTTTTTTTGGTAGGGAGATAACTCAGTGTTCACCCATATGAGTCCAAACCATTTTGCCCATGAGCATGATCTCCAGTTCCATCTATTTACATACAAGAGTCTCAGGATTATCCTACTTTATGGCTGGTAGCTTTCCATTGTATGAAAACATCACATCTTTCTTATTCATTCTGTGACTGATGAGCAAGTTATCCTTCCTTTTTTATGGTCTCCTGTCACATGGAACAATTGTTTGCTCTCGTTTGATTTTCAGCCTATGAATTTCCTTTCAAGTTAAATGTGTTTCTTGTATACAGTGTATTGATGGATCTTGTTTCTTGATCCACTCATCCTGTGTTTCTCTTTATTGGTGAACTGAGGTCATCTACATTAATGGTTACAACCAGCATACTTTGGTTTGTCTCTGCCCTGCTATCTCCCTGCTGTTGGCCCTCCACTTCTCCCTGCATTCAATTGCCTGTCCTGTTTGGTGATCCTCCTCTGCTGCTGTTCCTGGAACCATAACCACCATTCTCTCTCTCTAAAATACCCTTCAGCACTCTCTGTAGGGCTGGTTTGGTGGTCATGAATTCCATCAGTTGTTCTTTATCATGGAAGTATCTTATTTTTCCATCAATTGTGAAAGATAGTTTTTTAGGGTATATCAATCTGGGTTAGAAGTGGTTTTTCTTCAGGAGTTGAAACACTTCACTCCAAACTCTTCTTGACTTGATGGTTTGTTGCTGACTTGATGGTTTGTTGACAAGTTTGCTGTGATTCTGATTGGTTTCCCTGTAATAGGTGATCTGTTTCTTTGCTCTAACAGCTTTTAATATTCTGTTCTTGTGCTCAATTTCTGGGATCTTGATTATTACATGTCTCAGTGCAGGTTTATTTTGGTTATGGCTAGTTGGAGTTCTAGATGTCTCATTTATCTGTATGCCAGATCCTTTTCCCATGTTTGGGAAGTTTTTTGCTATTACTTCTGTTGGGGTGTTGACCCCTCCTTTCTTTGCAGATACCTATGACTCTTATATTATTTTTCTTCGCATTGTCTTGGAGCCATTAAGTTGTTATTTCCTGATTCCTTGTTATTTTTAAGAGAGCTTTCCTTTCACTATCGCTAGCTACAATCCTGTCTTCAAGGTCTGAAAGTCTTTCTTCAGTCTCCGTTAAGCAGTTCTGCCAGCTCTCAACTGACTTTTTAGTTTCTTAGATATCTCTTTGAATGTTTCATGCATTGTAATTCCTTCCTATATTGTTCATTCAAGTTTTCCATCATTTTGCTATGCTCCTCTTTTTTTTAATCTACATCTTCTTTATACATGCTCACCAATTCTTTCATTATGTTTGTGATTTCTCCTTTTACTTGAGACATTATTTCTAATCTGATTACTTTTACAGTCTCATGAAGTTTTTTCTTCACTTCAGTCACTATCCTCTTGGAGATTTCTGGTATGTAACTTCCATTTTTTTCCATGACTGTATCTCTCAGGCTTGTTCTGTGTGGGCTGGAGGTCTGAGATTGCCTTTTACTCCTTCTTCCTGACATTCTCCTGGGCTCCTCCCAACAAGCTGGTTGTGGGGTCCCAGGCACTTAGCACATTGGCTGCCCCTGCACAGTGCAGGGGAATGGGACAGGTACCTGGGTTTCTCTGAAGCAAGGTTCCCAGGGAGGTAACAGGGTAAGAGGCAGGCTTCTCGAGACCCATGCAGCTACACTGAGGCTTCTCTGATGGCCCCAGTGCATGGTGGTGGGGCTGCTTCTCTCAGCTTGCGTATCTATACTGCAACTTCCTCTTTGGCAGCAGGTACACCGGGGTGTCTCCACCTACTGTTTATAACTCATTTCATAGCCTTCTCCACAGGATTATTAACCAGTTTTCAGATGAAGTGTGCTATGTACTCATGGAAAATCTGCTTCACTTTTAATACTCACCAGTGTCCTGGACAGTTCATAGGCTTGAGGGCAAAAGTATCCTTTTCAATATCAAAGGTAAACATGTTCTCATTATAATGCTGCCAGTGGCCTGAAGTTTCCCAGAGTTTACTGTTATACATATTGGGAGACAGCACTTCTGTGAAGTTACGGTTATGATATTCTTCCTACAAGTAAAAGCACTAAATGTTAGTTCCTGTGAGGAAAGATCATAGCTCCATGCAAAGTAATACTATGAGTACAGCAAATCTTTTAAAAACTCAGGATCATGTCAAATTAATTCATGATTCATGTGTTTTCAGTTTTAGCTGTGGTAGTTTCTGGGCCATGAAAAAAGATTTATATATGCACAATAAAATATTCACTAGCATTACTTTATTTTACACAATATTATATAGTATAAATGTTTTATTACTTTGAAAATTAGTAATTAAAATACAATATACAAAGACTTCCAGGATGATGGCAGACTGGTAAGCAGCAAGAAATCAACCTCTCCAAGGTTAGGAATCCAGACACTGGAAAATAACAACTCAGGGAATAAAAGGAGGAGGGAGGTGGATCCCCAGGACCTAGGAAGGAGCTGAAGGAAAACTAGAGCTCACAGAGAAAGTGAAGAGACAGTCCACAATGCAGAAAGAGGGAAATCGGTCCTTTCTCCCAGGCTTCTGACTAGTGGTGTAAGAGAGGCAGATGAATCTGTAAAGACACAGTGAGGGTGGACAACTCCAGAGGCATCCAGGAAGAAACGTGCCAGTGAAACAGGGCAGTGGATGCTGTAAGCTACAATACCTGGTGAGTGATTCCAGTCCAAGAGACTGCTGCGGCCCTTGGAGAAGACACCTGGTTGGATACCATTTTAGGAAGGGGCCAACCAAACCTGGGACTGGAAGCAGCCATGGGTTGGTTTATTTAGGCGCTCCCAGTGTTGAAATCCCACAGTGACTCAGTGAGGGCCAACTGCAGGAGACGTCCAGGGTCAGGAAGCCATGGTCAGGCTAGCAAGAGACACCCAGAGTGTTGAAGGCTGAATGACTCAGGCCCCATCGCTACAACCACAAGCCAGGGTCAGCCTAAAGCTCTGTGGATTCAGAAGCACCAGAACTGGGCCCCTGCCCTAATGCAGGCTTGCTGGGATCATCCAGCACAGATCTAGGTTCCGACTACCTCCTCCGTCTACCAGCAAGAGCGGACTCATGTCCTGAATTGGACCTAAGCACAAAATGGTAGACCACAGAAGAGAACCACAGGCTTGAAATCACAGAAAATGTTCTTTTTGACTTTTCTTTGCTTTTGTTGTTATTGTTGTTTGTGTTTTTTGTTTCTGTTTCTTCGCAAATGTGAATTTTTTTTGTTTTATTTCTGTTTTCATTTTTTCCTTCTATCTTTCATTCTTGTCTCCTTCACCAGTTTCCCAAGGCTTGGATAATCTTCCTTTGTCCTTCAGCTTTTCTACTAAACTATCTTTGTTTTTGTTTTTTGACACAGGGTCTTGTTGTATGTTTCAGCCAGGCATTGAACTCATTATATAGCCCAGAATACCCTCAAACTCACAGTGACCCTCCTGCCTCAGCCTCCTTAGTGCTGGGATTACAAGCATGCACCACCATGCACAACTCTAAACTCTTCCTCTTATTTCTCTATTTTAGCCTCCTCTCTCTTCTAAATTTTCTCCCCTTAGGGTAAAATCTCTACTGAGGTGATATTACTGTACATACTTTTCTGATTTGCCTTAGATATTGCTATGTAACTATAAATCTTATACTATGGTTAAAGGGGGCAAATGTATAGTTATCATAGTTTGTCATTTTCTAGTCTGTGCTTTATGTGAATGTTAGTACTGATTGTACTACTTTAGCCAAGGTGACACAGTTGTGACTCATCTTCCTTGTATGCTAATACCTAGGTTGCTCAGGGGTCGTTTATCCCTAATAAATTGAAGAGGTGGATCTTGGGACAAACTGAAAAGGAAAAGCCAACTATAAATAGAAGATATCTATGAAAAGTAGTCATTTCCTAAAGAGGTTTCTACACCAGTAATAAAGCTACCTACCATAAGCAATTTACAAGCTTCAACACAGAAAACATACCAACAAACAAACAAAAACAGAAATAGAGAAAATATGGAAGCAAGATGCAACCTACAACTTCTAAATCGCTAAAAAGAAATTAAGGGAGCACTGAGGTAGAAGAACTAAAACAACCTTCCAGCCATTTTTGTGCAATGCTGGCACTGGAAGTAACAAAACAGATCAGTAAGTCCTTTGGCATAAACAAAACAGAGATAAAGAGATGATATCCTTACTAAAGGAAATGTTGGTGAATCCAGAGTCAATATGGATTTAAAAAAAATAGAAGAGCCTAGGAAAGACACTGAATCCATGAATGCCCAACACAGAAAATAGCCAGATTCCATAAAACAGATACAACAGAAATCCAGGCAACTAATGATATTACTGGAAGTATATGCAGCAGAGTTAGTCAGTGTGAACACAGACTACCTAGAAGACAGGGCTTGTGGGTGGCCAGCACCAAATGAAAGACATCTAGCGAGGGACCATGAAAAAAATCAATCCAATAGCTGCTAGATGATGCAAAGAAGACTAATGTAAGATTATTAGAATCAACAAAGAATCAGAAAATAGGCGGAAGCCCGCTGAAAACCTCAACTGCCTAGTACTGCTGCCAGTGGGCCCAGGGAACATCCAGTAAGCCCGCCTTTCTACTGGGAACACTGAGGAAGCCCGCCCTTCCACCCGGAACATCGTGGAAGCCCGCCTTTCCACTGGGAACATCAGAACCTTGGACTACAGGGGACTACCATGCTGGCTGGATAAGAGACTCAGGAACCCTTCACCCAAACAGAAGACCTCAGCAGGCTCCAGTCAGTGTGGTGAGTTTGCCCCTAAAATAGAGGTCTGCAGTGGGTAAATAGGAGCGGAAGTCAAACTCCCTCCAACTGTAAGACATTGGCGAACCTGGCAAGAGAGTAGGTAATCCCCTCCCCCACACAGAGAACATCAGACAGGTTGAGGAGTGGGCCAATAATGACCCCCCCAACTTAGAGAAAATTAAAAGAGCTTATGAGACCCCCAGTGACACAGTAGGGCCTCAGCTGACACAAACACTATAGCCAGGGAGATCTGGTGACCTGAAACAACCTGAAGATATAACCACAGCAGGAACTAAGAGTTGCTCTACATCAATACTTCTAGGCTAGTTAGCCCAGAAAGAATACAGGACTCACCCAACAGGCCCTGTAGAAGGAATTTAGGAGACTGAATCTCCTCTTCATTGTGGTACCCAGCAATTTGACAAACATCAACCACACAGTAGGACCCTAAAACTCACCCTACAGACAGTTATGACTGTTGGGATAGAAAGACCAGATACTTACCCAAAAGGTGAAAATGCCTAAACAAAAAGGTAAAATGCAATCCCAAACATCTAGTCCATCAGGAGCAAGTACAGGCGATAATGAAATAGAGGACTTTAAAAGACATACACCAGAAATCTCTGAAAAGATAGCAAATGAAGTAAAGAAACAAATCCATGCAGCTATAGAGCAACTCAAATTAGAAATAATGTCTTAGGTAAAGACAAAAGTAACAACCTTAGTAAATGAGTTGCTCAACATAGCTAGAGAAGAAATAGATTAAAAAAAACACAGGAGCATGGGAAATTGATTGAAACTTTGTATGAACAATGCAGAAAACAAGCAGAATCCATGAAACAAATTCAAAGACATATGCCAGAAACACACAATTGTAATGAAAGCCTGCAAAACCATTTAAATGAGGCTGAGGATACAATTTCGGACCTTGAGGACAGGATCGCAGATAGCGATCAGGAAAGGGTAGAACTTACAAAAACAACAAAGCAGCATGAAATGACAATCCAGCAGCTTCAAGATGATGCCAGGAGAAACAATGTTAGATTAATAGGCATCAGTGAGGAGGCAGGAGACAACGCAAAGGTTATAACTAAGCTGTTCACAGAAGTAGTGGTAGAAAATTTCCCAAACATAGGGGAAAAAATGGTATATACAAATAAGTGAGGCATATAGAACGCCACACAGTCATAACCAACATAAATCTACACCCATATAATAATTAAGATCTCAGACATATGACATAAAAACAGAATACTAAAAGCTGTTAGAGAAAAGACACAACTCACCTATCAAAGAAGGCCTATTAGAATCATAGCAGACTTCTCAGCACAAACCTTCAGGTTAAGAAGCACTTGAAGTATTTCAAGCCCTAAAAGAAAACAACTTTCAATCCAGACTGATGTACCCAGCAAAACTGTCTTTCAAATTTAATGAAAAAACAAGATATATCCATGACAAAGCACAACTGAAGAAATTCATGTCCACCAAACCAACCTTAGAAAGAGTGCTGAAAGACATCCTAGATAGAGATAAAAATGGCCACAATCTCAAGAACAACAACAGAAAGAAACCACCAGGCTGGACAAGAAATTAAACAAGGGAGAAAAGCAGGAAACTAACAATAGGAATACAACATGGCAGTCAAGCCAGTACATATCAGTGATATCCATAAATGTAAATGGGCTCAATTCACCTATCAAAAGAAACAGGTTGATGGGATGGATCAAGAAACAGGATCCCACAGTATGCTATATACAAGAAACACATCTAACTCAAAAAGAAACACATAGGTTAAAATTCAAAGGATGGAAAATAGTATTCCATGCAACAGGAACCCAGAAAAAAGCAAGGATAGCTATTCTGTTTGCAGACAAAGTGAACTTCAAACCTAAAATGATTAAAAGAGATAAAAAAGGCCACCACATACTTGTTAGTGAAAAACTTCAAGAGGAAGAACTAACAATTATAAATATATATGCTCCAAATACAGGAGCACCCAACTATATAAGACAAATACTAATGGACATGAAAAACCAAATACACAAGAACACAATTGTAATAGGAGACCTTAACACCCCACTGTCACAAAGAGATAGGTCAACTAGACAAAAAATCAGTAAAGAAATAATAGAACTGAATCATACCTGTGACTGAATGGACTTAGTGGATGTTTACAGTGTTCCACCCAACATCAGAACATCAGAATATATGTTCTTCTCAGCTGCACATGAGTCATTCTCCAAAATAGACCATATATAAATCCATAAAGCATTCTTAACTAAATAAAGGGGAGTGAAATTATCCCATGCATAATATCTGCTCATAGTGCATTAAAACTGGAAATCAATGGCAAAAAAACCCTGCAAAACCTGCATAAATACATGGAAATTAAACAACAACCTTCTGAATAACCAGTGGGTTGCAGGTGAAATTAAACAGGAAATAAAACAATACCTATAATACAATGAAAATGCAGATACAACATTCCATAACCTATAGGATGCAATGAAAGGAGACCTAAGAGGGAAATACATAGCAATAAATAGTCACATCAAGAAAATGTAACAAACACAAATAAATAACCTAATGCTATATCTCAAGCTTCTAGAAAAAGAAGAGCAAGTCAAACCCAAAGCTCATAGAAGAGGAAATTGTAAAGATTAGAGCAGAAATTAATGCAATTGAAATTTAAAAAATACAAAGAATTAATGAATCAAAAAGCTGGTTTTTTTAGAGAATAAACAAAATCTATAAACTCCTAGCCAATCTTATAAAGAAAAAGAAAAAAAAAAACTCAAATCCACACAATAAGGACTGAAAAGAAAGAAATTACCACAGATCCCATGGATATTCAAAAAGATCATGAATACCTACTTTGAAAACCTCTACTCACATAGGGTGGAAAACACAGAGGGAATGGACAGATTTCTAGGAACATATCAACTACCAAAGCTCAACCAAGAAGATATAGCAATTTTGAATAACCCAATATCAGCTACTGAAATAAAAAATGTAATTAAATAATTACCAACAAAGAAAAGCCCAGGTCCTGATGGATTCACAGCTGAATTCTATCAAAAATTTAGAGAAGATTTAAGGCCAATACTCCTTAAACTGTTCAATGAAATTAAAAGAGAAGCAGTCCTCCCTAACTCATTCTTGGAGGCAAGTATCACTCTGATACCAAAACCAGAAACAGACCCAACCAAAAAGGAGAACTATAGACCAATCTCACTAATGAACATTGATGCAAAGATTCTCAACAAAATATTGGCAAATACAATGCAGCAAATCATCAAGAAGATTATACACCATGACCAGGTGAGATTTATTGCAGGAATGCAGGGATGGTTCAACATATGCAAATCAATTAATGTAATACACCACATCAACAGAGCCAAAAATAAAAATCACATGATCATTTCAATAGATGCAGAAAAAGCTTTCAATAAAGTCCAACATCTTTTCATGATAAAAACCCTACAGAAACTCAGAATAGAAGGTATGTATCTCAATCTCATAAAGGCCATCTATGACAAACCAACAGCCAACATTACACTAAATGGACAAAAACTGAAAGCCTTCACTCTAAAATCAGGAACAAGACAAGGATGTCCACTATCACCACTCTTACTCAATATAGTTCTGGAAATATTAGCCAGAGCAATCAGACAAGAGGGAGAAATAAAAGGAATAAAGAGAGGAAAAGAAGAACTTAAATTATCATTATTTGCAGATGACATGACACTCTACATAGAAGACCCCAAAAACTCCATTGAAAGACTACTAGAGGTAATAAACAAATTCAGCAGCATAGCTGGATACAAAGTCAACACTCAAAAATCAGTAGCATTCCTTTACACAGACAAAAAACTCACCAAGAGAGAAACTCTAACCCTAACCTTTCACAATAGCATCTAAAAAAATGAAATACCTCAGAATCAACCTAACCAAGAATGTAAAAGATCTGTATGCTGAAAATTAAACTACACTAAAAAAGGAGATTGAAGAGGATATTAGAAAATAGAAGGCTATTCCTTGCTCTTGGCTAGGAAGAACCAACACTGTGAAAATAGCCATACTCCCAAAATGGTTACACAGATTTAACACAATCCCAATAAAAATACCATTGACAAACCTCATAGATCTAGAGAAAACACTCCTAAAATTAATTTGGGAACAGAAGAAACCTAGAATAGCAAAGGCAATTCTGGGCAACAAAGGCAAGGCAGGAGGCTTCTCACTTTCTGACTTGAAACTATACTACAAAGCAACAGTCATAAAATCAGCATGGTACTGGCAAAGAAATAGACCTGAGGATCAATGGAACAGATTAGAAGATGCAAACACTACTACAAAGATACTCAGCCACCTGATATTTGACAAAGGAGCTAAACATGTTCACTGGAAAAGATAGCCTCTTTAATAAATGGTGTTGGAAAAATTGGCTTTCCACATGCCAAAGACTGAAAATAAACCCATGCCTAGCACCATACACTAAACTAAAAATCAAAATGCATCAAGGATCTAAATATTAAAACAGAAGCACTAAAACTACTGGAAGACAAAGTAGGTAAAAATCTTAGAGACACAGGGGTAGGAAGAGAATTCATGAATAAAATGCAAAACTGTACAGGAAATACTTCAAAGAATCAACAACTGGGATCTCATATTATTAAAAAGTTTTTGTACTTCAAAAGAAATCACCAACAAAGTGAAAAGAAAACACACAGAATGGGAAAGAATTTTAGTTCACAAGCCCTCAGACAAAGGACTTACGTCCAGAACATATAAAGAACTGAAAAATATCAAGCCCTCCAAATTCAAAGACCCACTCCAAAAATGGACATCGGAGATGAACACATAGTTCTCAGGTGAACATGTACAAATGGCAAATAAATATATGAAGAAATGTTCACCATCACTGATCATTCGAGAAATGCAAATTAAAACAGCATTGAGATTTCATCTCACCCCAGAAAGAATGGCTGCCATCAAGAGAACAACTGATAAGAAATGTTGGCACAGCTGCGGGGCAAAAAGGAACACTGCTCCACTGTTGCTGGGAGTGCAGACTGGTGCAACCATTGTGGAGGTCAGTATGGAGATGCCTCAAAAAACTAGGATTGGAAGTTTCATTCAACCCAGCTATTCCACTCCTGGGTATTTTCCCAGAAAAACTGAAAAGGTCATGTCACAGCGATGTATGTGCACCCATGTTCATAGCAGCACAATTTGTGATAGCTAAATCTTGGAAACAACCAAAATGCCCATCAACTGCAGAGTGGATGAAAAAGGCATGGCATTTTTATACAACAGAATACTACTCAGCTATAAAAAAGGATGATCTTGAGGCCTTTATTGGTAAATGGAGGCAATTTGAGAATATCCTCATTAGTGAAGTAAACAAGACTCACATTAGTAAATATCACATTGTCTCTCCAGTGTGAAAAATAAGAACACACAGAATAATGGTAACCAAAAAGTGTAATAGATGTATAATAGATATAATAGATATTGTAAAAGTGAAAGGGAAGGAAAGTTCTCTAAAGGATATAATGGTATGTATAGTATGTAAAATAGATGGCCATATTACTGAGTTTTTGGTAGATCACTGAACAGAAGAGTTTGTACTGTCAACGTCTGAATGTCTAGCCACTTTTTATGCTTTGACTCTGTAACTTTTGTTAACAACTATTGTTAACAATATGTAATGCATCAACTAGTGATTTCATGATGTTATTTTTTTAACCCTGTACTCTACTTTTCTTCTTGTTTTTTCTATTTTGTCTTTTTTTCTTTTCATTTCTTTCTCTCTTAAAAAAAAAGAATCAGAAAATAGCACAAAGGGCATAAGAAACATGTTCACAAAAGTAATGACAGAAAACTTTGCAAGCACTTCAAATACAGATAAGTGAGGCACAAAGAATTCCGATTACTCATGATCAGAAAAAAACAATAGCAAGGCATATAATACTCAAGATTCCAGAAATTCAACACAAGAACACAATATTAAAGCTGTTAGAAAAAAGAATCACCTATAAAAGAAAACCCATCAAAATGACAGGAGACTTTTTACTACAAACTCTTAAGTCAAAGAGAGCTTAGAGTGAAGCACTTCAAGCTCCAAGAGAAAACAGCCTTCAACCCAGATTGATGTACCCTGCAAAATTATCTTTCAATATTGGAATTATCTTTCAAAATACTTCCATGATGAAGAACATCTGAAGAAGTTCATGGCCACCAAACTAGCACTCCAAAAACTTCTGAAGTATATTCTAGAAAAAAAGACAATAAAGACAACAATTTGAAGAATTCCAATCAAATGAATCCACTAGGAAGACAAGGAATTAAACTGAAGGAAAAGAAAGGGAACCAACATTAGGAAAATAATATGACAACGATATGTCAATACATATCAATTACAACCATCAATGTAAATGGTCTCAAATCACCAGTGTGGCAGAATGGATCAAGAAACAAGACCCAACAATACACAATAACTTAGAATACACTTAAGTCAATACAAGGGAATTGAAATGATCTCATGCATATTATCAGATCATAGGGCAAAGAATTGTAAATCAATGGCAAAAGAAACCACAAAAACGATTACAAACACATAGAAATTAATTAATACCCCCCAAACCAACCAACAGGTCACAGATGAAATGAAACAAGCAATTAGGTAGTTTCTACAACTGAACAATAGTGCCAATATGACATACCAGAATTTATATAACACAATGGAAGCAGTTTTATAAGGGAAATTCACAGTGGTGAATTTCCACATCAGAAAAATAGAGCAAGCGCAAATAAATAATCTAAAGTTGAACTTCACGGTTCTAGAAAAAGAAAAGCAAGTTAAACCAAACCAAGTACAAGACTGTACATTATAAAGATCAGAGCTGAAATGAATGCAATTGACAACAGGTGTAGTTGTGCATGCCTATAATCCCAGCACTCAGGAGGCTGAGGCAGGAAGGTCACCACCAGTTCAAGACCAGCCTGGACTACATAGTGAGTTCAAGGCCAGTCTACACAGCAAGACCTTGTCCCAAAAAACAAACAAATGGACAAACAAAAAAGAAGTTAACTCAATTGAGACTAAGAAAACAATACAAAGGATCAATGAATTGAAGAGTTGATTCTTTGAAAAATTAAATTAAGCAAACCCTTCACCAACCTACCAAAATAGGAAAGAAAAGACCCAAATCCAAGAAAATAAGGAATAAAATGATGAAATCATAACAGATCCTGCAGATATCCAGAAGATTATCAATATCTACTCTGAGAACCTGTACTCTAACAAAATGGAAAACTCAGAACAAACAGATTCCTAAATATATATGAATTACCAAAGCTGAATTAAGAAGATACAAAAATTCTAAATAACCCAGTATCAGTCAATAAAATTGAAGCAGTAAATAAAAACTACCAGCAAAGAAAAGCCCAGGTCCTAACAGATTGACTGCTGAATTTCACAAGAACTTTGCAGAAGTTCTAACACAACTACTCCTCAAACTCTTTAGTGAAATGGAAAGGGACGCGATGCTCTCACACTCATTCTTGGAAGCACGCATTACCCTGTGTGGTAGTCAACTGATTAACTGTTCACCTGAATGGGGAGTGCCCAGGTGAATCCATTCAGCATGGTTCTGGGCATGGCGGGGATTGTTGTCACAGTGGCATGAAAGGAGAACTGGTGGGGAGGATTTCAGCTGATGTTCCTCAGAGGCGCTTTGGCTATTTTCTTAGGAGAAGCTCCAGTCTCGACCTTTGCCTTGGGTGTCATCTCTCAGCTTTCAGCACAGACTTGTTCCACCTCCCGGTACCAGGCCCTCAGTCTTCCACTGTGGATCATTTGGCCTCCTGATGCAGACGCATATGGGACATTTCCGTGGGCTCCAGGACTTCAGGAGGATGTTTTGGCTCTCTAGCCTGCAGGCAGATCTTTTGCATTCTTCTGTATTTGACTCTGAGCTTGGCCACTGCACGCCAATCTTGTAAATTTCCATGTCCTGCATTAAATCTGATTCTGAGCATGTGCAGTCTCTTGTGGGGCCTTGTCCCAGCTCCACAAGTTCTTCTAAGCACTGACTAATACACCTTGATACCAAAACCAGCGAAGGATCCGACCATAAAAGAAAACTACAGGCCAATCTCCCTAATGAACATAGACACAAAAGTCCTCAATACGATACTGGCAAACAGAATGCAGCAAATCATCAAGAAGATTATACACCAAGTAGGATTCATCCCAAGGATGCATTGATGGTATATGCAAATCAATAAATGTAATACATCACATCAACAGAGCTAAAGACAAAAATCACATGATCATCACAATAGAAAAGCATTTGACAAAGTCTGACACCCATTTCTGATAAAAATGCTATAGAAAATTGGAATAGATGATCTTTATCTTAATCTGATAAAAGTCATCTACAACAAACTATCAGCCAATACCATACTAAGTGGTCAAAAACTGAAAGCTTTCACTCTAAAAGCAGGAACAAGACAAGAATGTCCACTATCATCTTTATTCCATATAGTTTTTTTTATTTAATATAGTTCTGGAAACAGTAGCCAGAGCAATTAGACAAGAGACAGAAATAAAAGGAATAAAGATAGGAAAGGAAAAAATTAAATTATCATTATTTGTAGATGATATGATACTATACACAGAAGACCCCAAAAACTTCATCAGAGGACTTCTAGATTTAATAACCAAATTCAGTCAAATAGCTGGATACAAGATTAACACTCAAAAATCATTAGCAGTCCTGTACAAAATCAACAAATTCACTGAGAATACAATTAGGGAAACCATGCCTTTACTAATAGCATCGAAAAAAATGAATTAGGAATCAATCTAACAAAGAAGTAAAAGCTCTTTACACTGAAAACTACAGTACTGTGATAAAGGAGATTGAACAGAAAATCAATAAATGGAAAAAAGTCCCTTGTTCTTGGGTGGAAAACCAACATGGTGAAAACGGTCATACTTCCAAACTTCCAGATTTAAAGGAATCCCTATCAAAATACTGTCATACCTAACAAGTTAGAGAAAACAATATCCTAAAATTTATTTGGAACCAGAAAGACCTAGAATAGCAAACACAAAACTGGGCAACAAAGGCAAGTCAGGAGGCATCACATCTCCTAACTTTAAATTATATTACAAAGTTACTGTGATAAAAACAGCATGGTACTAGCAAAATAACAGACCTTAGGATCAATGGAACTGATTAGTAGATGTTAAAGGTGTCAAACACTCTCACTTTAATAGATGAAAGAACTTGAAAAACTGGCTTTCCACAGCTTAAAGACAAAAGTCACACCCTGTCTCTCACCATGCTCTTAACTGAAATCAAAATGGATCAAACTTAAATATCAAAACAGAAACAATAAACCTGCTGGAAGATAGAACAGGTAGAACTCCTGAAGACACAGATGTAGTCAAAGACTGAACAAAACCTAGACCATAAGGCAAATATTATAAAAATCAACAAATGAGATCTCACCTTATTAAAAAGCTTTTGTACAGCAAAAGAAATCACCAACAGAGTTAAGAAACAACCTACTGAGTGGGAAAAAATTTTTGTCAGCTGTATCTCAAAGGACTAAGATCTAGAACATATAAAGAACTCAAGAAAATTAGACAACCCAAATTTGAAGATCCAATCCAAAAATGAGTATCTGAAATGAATACATACTTTTCAGAAGAAGTAGAAATGGCAAATAAATATATAAAAAATATTCAACATCACTAGTCATTTGAGAGGTACAAATTAAAACAACACTGAGGTTTCATCTCATTCTAGAAAGAATGGCTATTATCAACCAATAAAAACCAGTAACAAATGCTGGTGGGGACATGGGGAAAATAGAACCCTTCTCCACTGTTGGTGGGAGTACAGACTGAAACCACTACTGTGGAAAACCGTGTGGAGATTTCTCAGAAAACTAAAACTAAACCGAGTGTGGCGGCTCATGCCCATAATCCTAACACTCAGAAGGCTGAGACAGGAGACTGCCGGGAGTTCGAGGCCAGCCTGACCTACATAGTGAGATCCTGTCTCAAAAAACCCAAAAAACAAAAATACTAAAACTAGAAGCTCCATTTGACCCAGCTATTCTACTTCTTGGTATCTTCCAAAAGAATTAAAAACCCTAACACAGTGACACATTTATAGGTAACTGGCCAGACTTTGAAACCATACTCTGGTGAAATAAATCAAACACACGCGTGTAAGTATTGCATTGTTTCTCTGGTGTGAGAAATGGAAAGTGTAAAGAAGGACCAAAATGTATACCAGATTATTATGTAACAGGAAGAAAATGCTCAGTTGGGAAGGGAAAATAGGGAGTGGAGAGAGGAAAAAGAAGGAAGGGAAAAGAAAAAAAAGGAGAAAGGGAAACAAAGCTTTTACAATAAGGAGGGAAAGAGGGATTAAAAGAAAGATAAGGGAATAAGAAAAATAAAGAGGAACTGAGATTAGTCATGTACAAGTATAAAGTCCCTATGATGAAAGTGATCATTATATATATTTAAAATGTACCAAAAATTTATTTTAGCTAGAACTCAGTTTTTATGTGCTATAATGTGGAAATCCTAATTTAATGGGAATTTTAATTTAAATTTTAATTTAAATTATTTCAGCTAAAATTCAGTTTTTATGTGTTCTAAAGTAGAAAAACTAATTTAACTTATCTTCCAGACACATGGTTAGCTGAATTCAAAGTACTTAAATTAAATGTTATTCTATCCTATATTAAATTTCATATACTTTGCTATTTTCTGCTCTACAATGCATTTATCTATGATTATGTAAATACCATATTAGTGTCAGTTAATATGTTTCATGCTATGATCCTTTATTTTATAGGACAATTCTCCTTTAATAGTATTTTCTTTCATAACTTTCTCAGTTATCTTAGGATTTCTTCTTTCATGTAAACTTTCACGTAATTCATAGTTTCAAAGTCTACTGAAATTTTAATTAGTAATTTTATTTTTATCATATCAAGTTATTTCATCCAAATGAATAATCTTCCATTTTTGTAGATAATCTTTATATTCTACATATGTCTACCAATAAAATTTTGTGGTGTCCCTTGGGGAAAAAACCCAATAGTATTCCTGTAAATGAATAACAAACTTGCTGAGAGAGAAATTAGGAAACCCACACCTTTCATAATAGAATCAAAGAAGATAAAATACTTGGAATCAATCTGACAAAGGAAGTAAAAGACAATGAAAACTATAGTACTTGGAAAAAGGACATTGAAGAGGATATCAGAAAATGGAAAGACATCCCCTGTTCTTGGATAGGCAGAACCAATACAGTAAAAGTGAACATCCAAAACTGTTACAGATTCAATGCAATCCCAATCAAAATATCAACAGCATATCTAACAAAACTAGAGAAAATAATCCTAAAATTCATTGGAAACCAGAAGAGACCTACAATAGTAATAGCAATTCTGGGCAACAAGGGCAAGGAAGGGGCAGCAGAATAGTTGATATGAAGTTATACTACAAAGCTACCATAATAAAAACAGCTCGGTGTTAAAAAAATAACATACTCAAGGATTAATGGAATAGAATAGAAGATGCAAAAACAACTCTAAGCACACTCAGCTACATTATCTTTGACAAAGAGGCCAAACACCTTCAATGGAAGAAAACCTCTTTAATAAATGGTACTGGGAAAACTAGTTGTCCGTATGCTGAAAACTGAACGTAGACCTGTATCTTGCACTAAGCACTAAAGTAAAATCAAAATGGATCAGAGATCTAAACATCAAAACAGAAAGAATCTGCTGGAAGACAGAATAGGTAAAACTCTAGAAGATACAGGTGTAGGCAAAGACTATGAATAAAACCCTGATTGCACAGGAAATATTACAAAGAATCAACAACTGAGGTCATATCAATTTAAAAAGCTTTTGCACAGCAAACGAAACCACCAACAGAGTGAAGAACAAGCCACAGAATGGGGAAAAAACTTTTTAACAGCTACTCAGACAAACAAATAACATATAGTATAGATACAGAACTCAAAACAATCAGACCTCCCAAATTTAAAGACCCAGTCCAAAAATGGGTATCTGAAATGATACACACCTCTCAGATGAAAAAAATACAAATAGAAAATACATATATGAAAAAATGCTCAACATTACTGGTCATTCAAGAAATGCAAATTAAAATAAAACAACACTGAGATTCCAGCTCACACCAGAAAGAATGGCTGCTATTAGGAAATCAATCAGTAACAAATTCTGCCAAGGCTGTGGGGAAAAGGAACCCTTCCCCACTGCTGGTGGGAATGCAGACTGGTGCAGTTGCTGTGGAAAGCAGTGTGGTGATTCCTCCAAAGACCAACACTAGAGGTTGTATTTGGCCCAGCTATTTCCCTTTTAAGTATCTTCCTGAAAGAGTTAAAAGCATCATACCACAATGACACATGCATACCCATGTTTATAGCAGCACAATTTGCTAAATCTTGGAAAAAGCCCACATGTCTATCAAAAGACGAATAAATAAAGAAAATGTGGTATTTCCATACAGTGGAGTACTACTCAGCCATAAGAAGCCATATGTAGGAAAACAGATGCACCTCAAGATTATACTCTTAAGTGAGATAAATCAAACATAGCAGCTTAAATATCACATTGTTTCTCTTGTGTGAGAAGCCCAAAGATTTTCCAGCTCTCTAACAAGCAGACAATCACTGAGGATTCTCCCCTTCTGTGCATAGACAACCACTGTCAACTCTCCTGTCTGTGATTCTTTGGTTGCTCATGGTGGACTCTCACACTTCTTTTCCTGGAAGCCAATCTAATAAATCCCCTTACATAATGACACATGTATATTGATTGTGCTCTTCTATAGCACCTAATTATACACACAAAAAGAGGCAAGCTCTGATTTCTCAGCCGAGCCTCATGTCTATTCACAGTTCCACCTAATTATTTCTTTTCCCCATACTCTTACATGAAGAGCACTGATGGTGCAAATTTTAGGTGAAAGTAAAGCGGTAACACCCACAGATGATACAAGAGCGGACCAGACTCTGTGTGAGGAAACAAGGGCTACCGTCCACGCAAAGGACACAGATGTGCACTGGAGACACAGGGGCTTCCCGGGCTGGTTCCTCCGCATTCACCACTGCCTACCTGGCCCCAGGCTTGCTTCTCTGATGGTAACTCCTGCGCTGGCTCGACTGCCCAAATAAACACTATTTCTGGGTGCCCTGTAAGTGAGCACCATCCAACCTGATGAGCCCCTGAACAGAGCAAAAAAATACAGAAGTAATTACTAGATGTGGGGAGAAGAGGCAAGACCACATAACTGAAAGCAAGAGAAAAAACAGCTGAAATCCCTGGATACTTGTTACGCATAGAAAGACCAATTTCTTCATGTAAGTGATCTGGGAATTCAAAGTGCTTGACCTAATCTATGTCTGCCAAATATTCTAATTCCAAGCCTCAAAGACCCACTCCTTCCCCACCAATGCCCTTACCTTAGCATTAGAGACCACAAGGGCTGTGTATTTAAATGCCATTACTTCTGCAACCCACACAATCAGGCCTTGAGCCTGATCACCAGCCATGTCTGTCTTGCATCTATAAAAGATAAGAGAGCCCTTTAAGGCTACCACAAAGACTTTCTGTTTATTCTGTACCCACTCTACCCTGAACCTGGAGAGTTCCAGGTGCTGGGGCTGTGTTGGTTTTCCACCACCTGCCCAAATCTCTATCAATCTTGAGTAACACTTCGAGCCTCACCTCTCTGCCCTGTTCTATTACTGCCTTACACAGGCCAAACCCTAAGCATAAAGCAGGTGACAGGCCACAGAGGTCAGCCTCAGGCTCCAGAGGCACAGTACAAAGAGGGAGGGATGGAAAACAAGGGAAGGAAAGCAAACAGGAGAAGCAGAAGCACATACTCCACGTAGTCACTTTTCAGAAAGTTCCTGACAAAAGTGGTTTCTCAGGTGACAGATGTGAATAGAGAAGGAAGAGAAAGACAATCAGGAAAAAAGGGATTCAGAATAAGGGACACGAGGGAGCAGCCAGAATGATGAAGAAAAGAGGCCTTAAGACATCCATCCACAAGAATCTCAGTGTCAAGGTAGTTCTGGAGTGAAAGGACCAAATTAGGAGAAAGAAAAAAAAAAAAGGATTCACTGAACAACCACATGGACCATTGCAGAACGTGCTATGAGTTTCAGAGTTTTTGAGTGAATGTCTGAGGATAGACTAGTGATAGGCACACAGAAATCCAAAATTTTAGGGCCCAGTGAACTGCTGCATTAGGCTACTTCGCCGTCATCACAACACGCAGCTGTACAAACTAAGCTGACAACAAATCATCTTACAGGACTAAGATTGCCTGTTACAGCACATGCAATCCAATCCAGAGAGAACACGCAACACATGCAACCTGTCCTGGCTAAAACGTCATTATGTGGTGCATCACTGGAACTACTCGTTACAGGAGCGAGCAAGAAGGAACTTGTAACCTAATAACCTAACCTAGTAACGTACACAGATCACTTCTGAACAGCGTCTTTGTGGCCCTGATTATGCAAACACTGACTTTCTGATCTACAAACTTACTTTACAGGGAGGCATTTTATCCAACTGTTTTTTCTCTGAAGCTGCCAAATCACCTGGGAATCCTGGACAGACAAGGGAGAGGACCGGCAGCCCGTGGCCACCTCGTGAGAAGCGGTGCTTCACGGTTTAGCACCTTGTGTCAAAGCACACTTTCTCCCTTCTCCTCTCTCACCGGGAGACCTGCATCTTTCCCACTTCTTCTCTCTATATTCCACATGCCTTGGATATTTATTTGGACAGCAGGTACCTTTTATGAAATCTAAAAATGCATTTGGGGAAAGAAATAATCTCCATGTTTTTACTGAAGGTACAATCTATTTTTCTTTTTGGTTTCAAATTCTTATTACATTACTAAAATAAAATTAATGGAAATATTTTATCATTTAATTATGAGGGAAAATCATAAAGCACAGTTGAGTAAGAACAAGAGATTTTAAAAATTAACTTACGCGTATGAAATCTGTAAGTGTATTATAAATAAAAGCTCCTCTTGGAAGAAAAAAACAACTTCCAGGACTCAGATCATGGAAAAAGAAAAGCTCTTGTTCCTAGATTGAAACAAAAATACATTTCAAATTTTGCCTTTTGTTACTTAATATTTCTTACACACATACTACAGTAGGAATAAAACGTCATACTCAGTTTCCTTCCTGTCTTCTACTAGGCAGTCATTCCAGAGCCCCTCAACACTTATCCCTAACTGTGTGTGATAATGTACATAAAATTACAACTCACACTTATGATTACTTAGCACTAACCTTGGTTTTCTGGCACCTGTACTTATTTACCATTAGTGTTCTTATGTGACATTTAGAACATGGATTTTATATCAACACAACATGGCAAAAAAAACCCAGAAAAGTTTACTGCAGGAGTTGGCTTTAAGTGCTGATGATCATTCTCCTGCTTGTCACCTACTGAGAGTCTGCCCAGCAGGCTACCCTGAAAGACGCACAAGGGCAGGGAATGTCCCAAGTGGACACAGGCCCATCATAGATCACAGCAGTCAGTGGCAGGACTAAGATTAAAAATCTCATTCTTTTTACACACTGCCTTGTCTCCTAAATGTGAAGTGTGCTATCCAGTGTACACAATTTTGACATACAACTTTATTTTTATATCATGATAAGAGAAAGGGGCAATTTTTTAAATCGCATAGAAGATACAGGAAGGACAGTGATTAGAAGACATCTAAGGTATCAGCATGAAAAAACATGATAGCAGGCAATGAATACTAGCAAAAAAGAAGACAGGAAAGAAGAAATATTCTTTTAGTTAGTTTTTATGAGTTGTAATCATAAGACGATAGAAAGGAATGTTTGTGTCTCAGTTGTGATGAGGTCGAGAGGCATACCTTCCCGATTTTCCTGTGATCTCGGTTCTTGGCTTCCTCTTGGAACTTTTCCCATGTTTTCATCATTTTGTTATCAGGAAAGGATATTCCATAGATTCTCTGCAATGTTTCCATTTCAGGATTGCCCTCCCAATATGCTGAGGAATTCTAAACATGGAACAAGACTTTGATCCACATATCAAACATTGTTACATGTAAAACCACTGTTAACCACATACACAATTATCCACTACCATATCCACAGTGCTAAATTAAAGAAGACTTTCTATACTGCTGGAGAGAATCTGAAATTGATTCTAACATGCCCACCCAAATCACACTACTAATCAGTAAATTAAGTAACGAGTCTGCTGTGCATTCCAGGAACAAAAATGAGAGGCTCGGAGAGGAAAGTTTCAACAGCCGCTGTGAGCACCAAGAGAGGAGCAGAAGAGACAAGAAGCCCAGGAAAGGGAAGGCAGCATCACTATCTATGGCTTGGGGACAGGGCATTAACACGTAAAGCTGCCAAATGGCCCCACATTCTATTTATGACAAAACTAAGGCCACAAAAGGCAAAGACTGCATGTTGGCCCTGTACTTCTTGACTGCAAAGCTAGGTTGTCTCTCTTACTCCATCACATTCCCTTTTTTCTTTTTCCTTCAGTACTGATATTTTAGATCACATTAAACAATTTAAGAAAACCAGAGTACAACTGTCTTTTGGATTCTGTTCCAGACTTCCCAAGGAGTGGGAAATGTGTGGATTCTCAACTTTCATGTTAATGGCATAGTATTTGCACAGAACCTACACACATTTCCCTGTACACTTCACATCAGCTCCAGATTCCCTAATACATAGTACAGGCTAGGCAGTTATTTGTTATACTATTTGTTTAGTAAATAAAGCTCAAAAACTTTGCACATGGTCAGTACAGATGTCATTTGTTTTCAGACATTTTCATTCCACAGGTAGTTAAATCCAGGGAAGTGAAAGCCATAGACACAGAGGGTCAACTGTATACAGAGCAATATTCTTAAATACTGTATGAAAAATAAATGCATTTGAGTACTTACAACAAGGCTAAAGGATAAACAAAAGCTACACATAGTGTTCCAATGATCAAAATTCTAAAATATATTACTTTTAATCAAATAAGAATAAAGTATATTTAAATCACGTTTAAACTATAAAAATATGACTGAAATATCTTAACACTAGCTTACCTTAAGTTTAATGCATTTGTAAATAAAAAAACTAATCCTTACCTTGAAAATTTTTATGCTTTTAATTTTCCCTGTGTGTCTTACATGGGGGCCTTTGCAGAGGTCAATCAGTGGACCGCACCTGTAATGAGATATGCACACATGCTCAGACAGTTACAGCTCTCTGGACTCCTCACTAGAAGCCATATTTTCTTCTGTTTTAAGTGCAGGGTTTTACTTATATCTGTGTGGTACAGAAATTTTAATTTAGGGTCAAGGAAAGAGGCAGCTGATGTAGCCTCAGACCGCAGCCTTCCCTTTTTTACTAAAATTCCAATGCCACGATATATGCTCTGAAAGAAACTGTGTATAGAGATGTCGCTTTTAACTGTCACATCGCAAGGCTCTCAAAGAACTTTCCACTGTCATTAAGCCAAAAAGCCATTCCCTAATTAATTAATGAATCCAGAAGCAAGAGCGTCTCCTGAGATCCGTGCCATGCTGGAACTTAGGGCGCCGAGCCAACCAGTAAGCAGCCTGCCGCCCTGGAAAGTGACTGTGGTCTGGCAAGCCGCAGCCACCCCAGGGCGGGGAAACCAGAAGCAAGAGAGTCTCCTGAGATCCGCGCCATGCTGGAACTTAGGGCACTGAGCCAACCAGCAACCAGTCTGCTGCCTACCGGGGCGTGGGCTTAGAACCAAACATACCACACACACACACACACACACACACCCCATTAACAATTGGGATCCAGGGATCTGGGTATCTCTTAGGAGGTGACCATATTTGGTACAGCAAGTTGGGGGAGTTTCCTTCTACTATCTCTGAAGGCAGGTATTTTTATTGCCGTTTTGCTTTGTCCTGATTAACGGTGTTGCTCTATTCAATATTCTGTGTTGATGTG
>PVJX010008347.1:0-66084 GCA_004027295.1 Dolichotis patagonum
CTCAGAACTAGGAGAGGGGCTGGGACAGGTTCTTTCCCAGGTCCTTCAGAGAAAGGCTGGCCCTGAGCCACCTTGATCCAGGCCTGCGGCTTCCACAGTTGTGTAATGAGACATTTCTGATGTTTGGGCCACACAGTCCGTGGGACAGGCAGCCCTGAAATCTAACATGGCACACCGACCAGCCCCTTGTTCAGAGCCCTCCAGCCTCTGCTGTTCCACCTACAGGAGGTCTTTTGGTGCCCAGAACTCTACCTGGGCCACAGCCATCCTCAAGAAAGGGTTGGATCCTTCACACTGGAGGACTTGAAATCTCATTACCTGTAGCTTGATTGCTTCAGGGGCCGCCTCCCTGCCCCCCTCACCTGCAAACCTGCTCCCCTCCCAGTGGACTCGCCTTTCTTACACATACCTTTCCTGACCCTTGCTTTGTGGTCTGCATTTAAGAGTCGCACTGCTAATCCTCTCACCCACATATCCACCTCAGGGGTCAAGAAACTTCTGTGTAGGTTTCTGGAGAGGAAATGTACTCAGATTTCTGGCCCATTTGGACTCTGTCCCAGCACTGAGTTCTGCCATTGTAGCCCAGAGTGGTGATGGACAATGTGCAAAAGGGTGTGGTTGTGTTCCAATAAATTTTTATGTGTGAGCATTGTTATGATTCATACCTAGATGCCTCCCTACAGCCTCATGCAATCCTAGGTGTGACCTTTGTAAAGTGACTGGATTACAGCTGATCTGCTGGTAGGATGTGGAGCTCAGTGAAAGAAGTGTGTTATCGTGGTGTGCCTGAAAGTTTCTGTTGCCTTTCCCAACCACCATTCCAAGAACAGCTTTTCCTCTGCCCTGCCCCTTTGCTGTACCCACTTGCTTTGGAAGCAGCTGGCAGTGGGTTGACACTTCTAGAAAATGAACCAAAAGGAACTCCCTTCTCTTGAATTGTACATATCAGGTCTCGTGTCTCAGTGATAGAAAATATGATTATAACTGGTTGACATTTTTTTCAGTTTTCCTATGTCATAAAATATTACCCTTCTTTTGATTTTTTTTCAGTCACTTAAGTATGCAGCCCTTGGTATCCTAACTGGTATCCTACAGCACAGAGGCTGGCGAGACTTAGGTCGCTGAGTGCGGGATGTCCAGCCTTAGTCTATCACACTTTCTAATCGAACTGTAAAACCACACACAGTGTAAATACCACCTTCTTTAAGAAATATCAATTTTCTAAGCTCAAGGTGCTCTTTACAGCTCTCTTGAAGTTCATATCTGTCAGTCCTTGGGAATAAAGATTCTCCTACCTTGCATATAGTTTTCTCCATGTATTTGCTCTTCTTATACCATTTGGAGTGGAATCCTGGGGAAAAAGTTATTTGGAGGACTAATGTGGACTGAAGGAAAGAGTTTTAGCGCTTCAATAAGGACTCAGAAGCAGGAGCTACATGGGAAAAATCAATAGCACACTATAACATACCATTCACAAAAACAGTTCCAGATGAACTGGAATTGAACATGAAATGTTAGATATGACCATAGATTTACAATGTGCTAAGTCTACAAAGAAAAAGATTAATAGTTTGACTACCTGAGAAATTTTAAGTTTTATATGAAAAAGACACTGTAAAAGCTGAGGGCATGGCTCAGTGGTAAACTGCTTGCATAACAAGTGCAGCTGTATCCCTGGCATCAAGAGGGGTGGTGGACAAGAGACACTATAAACACATTTCCTTTAACAAAAAGAAAGACAGAAAAACAATATAGGAGACAATATTTGTGACTTATACAACAAAGGCTAATAGAATATAAAAATCATCCCAAAATCAATAAAACAAAGGAAATTCAACAGAAAGATGAGTTAAAGACATTTCTAAATAACTCACAAATTCAGTATGCTTGTTTGTGAGTGATCAGAAATGAGGGAAGTAATTAGATATCCAAAATAAAAATCTACCTGCAAACACAAAATGTTGAAACACCCAAGGTTTTTAAGGACATGCTGAATGGCTGCACTCTCGGTGATTGACATGTAAACTGGTGAGGCCCAGAGAGATGGAGAAACATTTGATGGTCTCCCTTAATATTTTCAATGTGAAGTTCATAACACCTAACAAAGTCACCATGACACATCACCCTAGAGAAGTGTTTATGCACATGCACAAGGAAGAACATAAAGGATGCAGTGACCTGGAACGGGAAACAAATGTTCACCTGCACATTTTGGTACACCCATGCTCTAAAATAATCTACAAGAAATTAATTGAATACATTGAGTAGATCTAAATGTGCTGACGTAGAGCTATTTGTAGGATAAATCATATTATTAAAAAAACATTAAATAGCTTTGACTGTGGTTTTTGTGAGGATTGCATGAAATGACGAAAGCCAAATCTGTCAATATAAAACCTGTCAGCATTGACAGGCCCAGAATCGTGGCTGTGATAGCTAACTGTTCTGTCAATTTGAGTAAGTCACATCCAGTTGATTGGCTTACCATAGTTCTGGGTGTGACTAAATCATGGAGTTACTGTAGAGAGAAGACCCACCCTAGGTGTGTGGCACCAACCAATAGGCTTGAAGCCTGAATGGAACAAAAAGGGAAAGAAGAAGGAGGTCCTCCTTCTGTTTCCAGTCTTCATCATCACTGCCTTAGATGACAGTCTTCAGGCTTCTAGTGAAAATTCTTCATCCTTCCAGCAGACTCTTCAGCATCAACGCATGGACTCTTCTCTTTTTCAACACAGACCCTTCAGCTTCCTGATACAGACTCGAATAGGACTCTACCATGAGCTGCAGGTCCTTGATTTTGATTGAATTATTTGGATCTCCATTGGGCAGATGGCCCTTTGCATTCTTCCGCACCTGACTCTGTGCTCAGTCATTGTATACCTACCTTGTAAGGATGAATGGGAGGGGGGAGAAGGGGGAGAAAGAGGGGGAAGGGGTGCCAGAGGTAGAGGGATAGGGAGAGACAGAGAGAGACAGAGACAGAGAAAGAGAGAATACACCAAAAGAATGGATAAACACTTCATCAGTTCTCAGTATTAATAACTGTCTGGAAGCTAATGTCCACCACTTTGAGCATCTCTTATACTTGTAGAGACCAAAAGTAACTTGTATTAATCTCATGATATCTCAAAACAATTTGTATTAACATATTTGTGCAACTTTTTCATTTCCTGATGCATACATTCTTTGGTACTCTCTCTCTCTCTCTCTCTCTCTCTCTATATATATATATATATATATATTTATATATATATATAAAATAAATTATAGTTATATAATATAAATTATGCTAAATCTGTTTCTTTTTTTATTTTAAAGGGGGTAAAATTTAACAGCAAAACAGAACAAAACGGGACATAAGAAAGCATAAATCTCAAAGCTAAACAACCAGAGATTTTCACTATCTATCATATTGTCTCTTGTTTTCTTCCAAATAGTTGCCCATATCTTTGTATATGGAGAGTTCATACAAAACAACATAGCCAATCTTTCACAAGATGTCCAGTTCACTGGCTCCCACTTGCTAAGCGGGGGGGGGGGATGACATGGGATGGGGGACGCCATGAGATGTTTGTTTGATTCTCAGCCCATGTGCCTGCAGGCTCATAGCCGCTCACCAGAGACGGGAGGAGCTCCTTGTTCTCCCGGCACCCCAGGTCGCTGCATGGTGCAGGTCCCAAGATGCCAGGGTATCTCTCTTGCGGGCCGCTGAAGCCTGCCACACTCACAGCCACTAGTTTTTCTGATGAATTGACCATTCCATTTCCAAAGTTCTGAAATGGCCAACAGACTACAGAAGAATTCTCTTTAGGCTCCTGTTTGAATAAACCTGTTTCTTTAGTGGGCATAGCTGATATGCTCAGGCAACAATTTTGGGTATGACTAAGACACAGAAACTGTGACTTTTGGGTAATGCTGCCCACACCCAGGGTGGAGTTTCCCATCATCCACACCCAGAGCTATGCTACTCCAGTCAATGGACAGATTTAGCAATCATACACCCTTAATCCAAATTCACACACCCTACACCTGGCCACCTCCAAAAAAATCCTACCTCTGAGCAACAGGAGGCTTCTGGGGACATCTAGATGCAAACTGTAACGCTGTTCTGCTCAGAGAAATTAACCTCTGAGCACAGAGGCAGAGGAGCAGGGAGGAAAGGTTTGCTCTATCCACTGAGCTGATAAATGGTGGACCTGATGCTCTTTGACTCTCAAACTGCAGGAGAAGCAAACAGAACAAAACTTAGGGGACCTGAGCTGCTTCCCAAACAGCCCTCCTAAGCAGGGTTTGGAGAGTTTGTTGTTCATGTGTTTTGCCCATAGGAAGAATTCATTTTAGATGCTGAATTTGGACTTCAAATAGAAGCTCAGAGAACTTTGGGCAGGAAGCCCCCTTTATGTAAATTGAATAAACAGCTGTGTTTTGGATCAGCTATTTTTGCCTTGATCCTTCTCTCCTCCTCTTCATCTGGACTGAATGCCTCACCAACAGTGAACGGTCTTTACTGTGAGAGGATACTGCTTGGTAATGGAGGGTTCTGATGTCTATATTTGCAAATAAATAGTCACTGCCTTTTCAAAAAAAGTAAGAAGTAATGGGGATCTGGGGCAGAGGAAGGAATCTAACTTGTTCCATACTTGATCTTCAGAGCACTTTTTTTAGACATGTCGAGCATCCCAAAGTTTTCCAGAATTCCTTCTAGAAAAACATCAGAGGAGGTCTGAAAATCCCAAGGGGTATTTGCTCTTCAGTGAGTGTGATGCATGTGAGGTTTAGAAAGAGAAGAAAGGAAGAGACTAAGTCACCACCATGAGTTTCTTGTTACACTGGTAATGAGCTGGGACTTGATCTGGGAGCAGGAACTCATGAGAGCTTTTTAGCTCAAAGAGTAACCTTATATGGGGTCAGGCATGATGGCACATTCCTGTAATTCCTGCACTCAAGAGGCCAAGACAGGATCACTGTGAGTTCTAGTCCAGTATGGGCTACCTAGTGAGTTCAAGGCCAGCCTGAACTACATAGCAAGACCCTGTCCAAAAAAAAAAAAAAAAAAAGAGTAACCTGATATGAAATGCATTATAGAAAAATCACTCTGGCCACTGTGAAGGTCTCAACTATACAGACATTCTTCATTAGTGACCTATCTTTAATGACTGTTCAGACTTACAACAAGGGCTACAGTTTGGATTTAACAACAAAACAGTTGGGCTCATGACACCATTTTTTATATAGTTCTGTACATCTTGCTCAGACAGCCTCAATCATTTTTGGACAGTATACCTTGTTTATATAGTACTGTAATTTTTTCTGATTGCACCGTGCAGTATAGTGCTATCATTTTGTGTTCTGTTATAATTACAGTATTGTATTAAGAGTTATGCAAATAAAAGTAAAGTCATCAAGTTGGAGTTTTCTTTGACTATTTCTTTGTTCTGAATATTGTGACGTATGTACTATACACAATTCTTCATTTAGCGACCAAAGGCTTCATTTAATAGCCTAGTCATGGGAACAGAACTTGGTCATTAAACAAGGAATGTCTATATTTGTTCCCTTGTGGATTTTAAAGAGAAGTGAATCCTGAGAGATTTGGCCAAGCAATAACCTTTAACAAGCGTGTTTTTGGATACAAAACATCTTGTCTAACTAATCCTTCTGTTACTCTCATGTAACAAAACCCCTTTTATACTGGATCAATTTAAGGTACTCTAAGACTGAGCCTATTAGCCAATTTCCACCATGGCCAATTTGAAGTCATAAGTGTGAGAAATGCACAGTTGGGAAGACAGGTGCACAGTCAGCCTCTAGCCCTCCCTTTCACTAATTAGTAGGGACACAGCACACAGTCAAGTGAGCACTTAGGACAGGACACGCACCGTTTTAAGGGTTTTATTTGCATTTAAGAAAATTAGTCTTCAAGGAAACCCAATGTAGAAGGAGAAATGAGGAAATTAATACACAGGTTGTCACACTTTAACCGTGGCCCAAAGACTCATGTATGGAGGGCTTGATTCCTCGAAGCAGCATGTTCAGAGATGGGCTCTAGAGGCAAGTGAATCATGAGAGTGATGACCTCATCAATGGGTTTGTCCATTGATAAGTTCGTTGTTCAGTGAGCTATTAGGAGGTGGGGCCCAACTGGAGGAATAGTTTGGTGGGAGCAGACTTTGAAGGTTATATCTGGTCTGCAGCCCCTTCCTCTCTGGCTCTTCCTCTTCACTCTGTTTTCCAAACACCATAAGTTAAGCAGTTTTCCTCCACGTGCCCCTCCACCACGCTATTTCTGCCTTGGATCCAGTTGACCATGGACTGAAACCTCTGAAACCATGAACCAAAATAAATGTTTTCTATTTTAAACTGACTCATGTCAATTTATTTTGTTCCAATGATAGAAAGCTGACCAACACATGGGTGAAGTAATCAACCCCATGTCACACAACTACTATAAGAGATCTGAGATAAAGGCAAACTTAAATGGTTTCCTTGGTATCCACACTCTTAAAAACTACACGAAAATGGACTGGGGATGTAGCTAAGCAGTACACCACTTGGGTTTGATTCTTGGTACCAAAAAAAAAAAAATACTGCATGGAAACATCTCTCTAAAATTGCACAATCTAATACAGTAGTCACTGGCCATTTTGAATGTTTAAAAATATAACAAATTAGACAAAATTAAAAATTCACTTCCTCAACATATTCAAGTGTTGAATAATCACATGATATTAGTGATGACTGTATTGGACAGCACAGATCTAGTTCATGTTCATCATCACAGAAAGTTCTAGGAGACAATAGAGCTCTAACAAGATTTTAAGAAAGAAAGAAGTCACCCTTGTTTGCTTGCAAACACAGAGGGTTTAATAGGCTTCATTGACTGTTTTAGCATAAAAATTCAAAGACAGTTTCGTGTCTCTTGCTCTGAGAGAAGCAAATTCACCCAATTGGTCATTCATTCACTTATTCAACACACATTTACTGAGCACCTACAATTTCCCAGGTCTCTGGGGATAGGAAGATAAATAAAGAGGCACAGTCCCTGCCTCCAGGAGCTCACAATCTGATGGAGGAGGTGCTGTTTTTGAGTGACGTTCTGGGGAGAGGGGAGGAAAAAGAGTCTCATTGAATACATGCAGAATTTGATGTATTTTCAACACAGCCAAGAGGATATGCAGGGCTGGAGTCAAGTGCAAGGTCAGAGACTGCAGATGTGAGAGTCATCAATCTCACAGTGGTCATTACAGAAAGGGCCTGCCTCAGGTCAGGCAGGGAGTATTGCAGAGTGAGAAGAGAATGAATCAAGGTCAGAGCCAACCCAAGAAATGCTAACCCATCGCGGGCAGGTGGAGAAAGTGGTCCAGTAGAGAAGGGTAAGAAACATCAGAGAATATCCCAAGCTTACTGGGGCCACAGAAATCAAGGTCAGGAAGTGTTATTCATGGAGAGAGGACAAATAAGGTAAGGACTAACAACTATCCAGTAGAGTTTATCTTGGTAAGAGCCATTTAGTGGAGGAGCAGGAAAGGAAGCCAGTCTGCAATGGGTTCTGAAAGAAATGAAAATTGAGGACAAGCAAACAAAAATTATACACCAAAGAATACCCAGCTATGAGGATTATGGTCCAAGAGTCATCTGCATATTTGTCTACTGCATTAAAACATGTGGGTGGTGGACAAAGGTCAAGAATTCAGGAAGGAGAAGAAATAATGATTACCAAGGTCTCAAAGACACAGGAGAGCAAAATAGGCCAAGGCACAGGTAGGTACAGAGTTTAGCTTTGGTGGGAGAAGGACACTCCCTTTCCATGCGCTGAGAAGGAAGAGAGGAAAGAAGGTGCATAGATACAGAGCACAGTTCACTGAAGGCCACAAATCTATGATGATGGCATCGGGGAAATAACACGAATATGGGAGAAAGACCAGTGGGTAAAGAGACACCAATGATAAAGGGGAGGATGCTAAATGAGGGGACATGAGTAACAATTTCAATGTGCTTGTTGGAACTCAAGGAGAATATCAATGCTGTCTCATCTGTGGGATGTGGGCTTGAAGAACTGTCAGAATTCCTACAAAACCTTCTAGAGAAGAAAGTATCCTCAGCAAAGAGCCAAGTGTCAGATACATACTCTGCAAAGAAATGACCCATTTGCAGAGTTCTCAGCCACAGGACAGGGGACAAAGGGAGGCAGTGTGTCATTCTAGGGATGAAATGTGAATAGGGGAGTTAACATTTTAGGCAGAGATAAATAGACATGGAGCTTGGTGGAATCACTCACCTTTAAGATGTTAGGTACAGTTCTGGGTTCGGTGACAGGTCAGGGATGTATGGAAGTCTTGGTGATACCTCTAGTGTAAGGGTTATGTTTTAGGAGTCCCAAAAACTTTGAGGAAAAATCTGGAGTCTCAGAAGATAATAAGCTATGCTTGCGATTGATTGAGTCCCACGAATTTCACTTATCAGATAGAAATCACAGCACCTCCCAGAGAACGAGGATAAATTTGTCATACTTCTAATGAGTTTCTAACCCAAATAAGAAGAGTTCTTCTGGTGCAAATAGCAGAACCCCCAGGAAATGAGCAGAAAAGGAAATAAAGCAAGAGAAGCCAAAGCCAAATCTGCTGCAGCCGTGATCAACATGCATGTGTGTTTCACCTTGCTTCACCCTGAAAAGATTCACCCTGGGATGACTTCTTTAGTCTTCCTATGCTAATGGCCAGAAAAATCTCAGGTATTGTATTAAGTAGACTCCACATCTGAACAGCCACAAGACTCAGAGATGAGGGCGAGGAAGGGAGACACTCATTTTCTCATGTATTCAAGAATTATTTGTATATTCAAGAACTCCGCATCTGCCAGAGGAAGGTGGGTGTCACCAACTCTAGTCTTCTCAATACTGAATATTCTAGACCATGTCTGAGACCAACAGTCCCAGAAACATCTGCACAGACAGGGGAAGAGCCAATGGGACTCCAAAGACCTAGAGGCACCCTCAGCTCACATGTCACCCTTTCCATGACCACCCCACTGCACATGTGCACATAACACATCCACAGTATTACCAGACACACACCCTTCTCTGCACTACCCCCTTTCCATACAGTTCACCACTGCATTTGACAGCACATTATGTTTTAATTTTTTACTTTTTACCTCCAATTATATTTGTGTTCCCCTATGAGGGTCTAGGATGTAGCACCCAATAACTACCTATAGAAAGAGTTCTGCAAGGATGAGATAGAATTAAATTGGATTCAAATAAATTGAATTGAATCAAAATGACATTGGGGATCAAGGGCAGCACATCACCTCAGCCACAGATGGAGAATTACTCTGATTTCCTCGAGAGTCTCTTCACAGACCCAACGTGTCCAGATTTCTTCCCAGTCCCCCAGCCACATGGCTCCCCACCCAGGGTCCTCACTGCTTCTTATGGAACAAAGCTGGGGCTGGCTCATTGCTCGGCTCGGCCATGACCTGCATGGGCTGGTTGTTGAGGGCAGCCTCGCGCATCTTGTGGTACATGAACTCGTTCTGGCGGAACATGCGCAGCTCCATCTCCGTCTGCACCCGCATGGCCTGAGGGACACAGATGCATCATAACAGTGAGCTGGTCTATCTGGCAATCTGTGGGCTTCCCTAAGCTAAGTCCAGCTGAACAAGGACTCTCATCCTCAGAGAGCTCAGAGCAGGCAGGGAGTGACCCGCCCTAAGCTGCTACTTGCCTCTAAATCCTTGGTGATGGGGTGGGAGGGTCCGTGTGTCACCAGGAGAATGGCATAGGCTTTGCAGATCATCCCATGCCCCACCTCGATGTTACCAGCGTGCCAGTTGGTCAGCCCTGCCCGCATCACAGCCATGCCTAGTTGGGCATTGTTGGGGTGGTAGAGCTTCCTGAAGAGGCACAGAGAGCCGTCATGACCATCCTTATATCTGCACATCATTGAGCAACTTCTAACGTGTTCTCATTGCTTAGGTCCATGTGTTCTTCCTCCTAGTGCTGTGAGGATCTGTCAGCTGGTGGAAGGGGAGACTGAGGCACAGAGTGCTGGCACACAACGCCTGCAGTGAGGCTGTGAGAGCTGGGACTCTGACCCGGGCCACCAAACCTTGTTCTCACAGGGAAATGAGCCAGGATGACACTTTGAATTTGATCCCTGGAAGCTGGCATCCCTCTGGAGCACTCAGCCTTCCCCGCACAAGTCATAGGAAGCCCAGGAGAAAACTAACTTGACATCCTTCTTGGAGCAGCATTGTACTTTCCCTGCAGGGCAAGGCACCCTTCTACCATGCTGTACTATTTGTCTACATTTTTAAAAATATAAGTAACATTCTTTGAAAGAAATGCAACTTCTCAGGTCAATTTGCTCATTTGCCAGAAATACAAATTCACCCATCCACGTGGATACAGTGACTATACAAGAGAGGTTACTGGCAGAGAGAAGACAAGGAAATTGCATTTATAACTTATAGGCAAGGATGGCTGATCTATCTTTTCCCTCCCACACTCTTTTCCCATAAGTAAGCAAACAATAGAGAGAAAAACATTTTCCAAGCACTTAGAATCCAGCTGCATTGTGAGGTCCCATCGTGTAATGGTTAGCACTCTGGACTCTGAATCAAGCTGCGTGGAGCCTTAAGATTATCAAAAACAGACAATGCCACCCAAGTGATAAATGGATATGTAGAAAAGACCAAGGGTGATACACAGGCTTCATCTCAAGTTATTTCATCATGACTGCTCAGAGCTTGCTGATTTAAAAAAAGAAACTGTGTGACTACTGGTCTCTGCTGTGGTGTAGACAGAAGGGTCGCAGCATCTATTTGCCGTCCCTGAAAGAGATGCACATCTAGGAAACGACCCGAGCTGTGCCATCATCACCTACGTGTAGCCGTCCACCATCCTCCGGGCGTAGTGTGCGGCCTCCCCAAAGGCCTGGAGGTAGGAGAGGACCTCGGACACCACGCTCAGCAGCCGCAGCGTGTACAGGTTGGTGTCGGCGAACACCGGCTCCTGCTTCTCTAGGCACTCCCGGCACAGCTTCACGACCTAGACAGACAGAGAGGCACTGCCCTTGGCCACTGCGCCTGCGCACAGTGCGCTTCACGCACGGCAGCCGCATGGCTGCCCTGGGCGGGCACTCGGTCTTTTGGGATTGGGGAAATTCCTGGCATGGGTGGGAAAGCAGGGTTTGAGAGCTGAGTGGCAAAATGATCCCTTCTGGCTAAGATATAGGAATGGAAACGGTAGGGATGAGCCATTTGGATGACCCAGCAGAGTAAGAAGTTTTCAAAGTCAGTAATTAGTAGCAGCTGAGAAAACTATATATGCATGTACATGTATATACCTATGTGCAAATATAGGTATATGTATGCAAATATAGATAAATAGATACTTTGCCTCACATTAATGCAATGACATAGGGTTTATTAATATTCTCATTTTATCAGAGGAGGAAACTGAAGCACAGACAAGGGTGGAACTTTGCCGAAGGATTCAGATCAAGGATTCAAAGCCTACGTGCCCATCAAATGAGGAATGGATTAAAAAGCTGTGGCATTTTTATACAATGGAGTACTACTCAGCTATAAAGAATGATCACATTGAGATATTTATAAATAAATGGACACAACTTGAGACCATACTCATAAGCGAAATAAACCAAATAAACCAAACTCACATGTATAAATACCATATAGTCTCCCTAGGATGAGAATTGGTAAGAGTATATAAGATTTTATGGTAATCATGATTCCCCATTATATAGCTTTGAAACCTTTTAATGTTTTCATTCATCAGTTGGAATGGTTTTATTCTGTTTTGTTTGACTTTATTATGCATGATGTTATGAACAGCTGTTTTGAAGAAAACAAAACATTATGACAGCCATTGCTGATTTAATATCGTCTTGCTTTGAAGTCCTACCATTCTTCTATTCTTCTATTACCATAAGTTCTATCATGTTGTGTCTTATTGGGATTTTAATATATGTGATAATATAAACAAATTTTTTATGAAAAATTAGATATTATAGTAGCCACTGATCATTCTCTGTTATTTGGTTCAGAATGCCCTGTAATTCTTTCATTCTTTTGAATGGTTTTATACTATTTTGTTATGTTTGATATTATTGTATTTGAAACTATGCTCAACTATAGCAGAGAAAGAGATATTATGATAGCTACTGTTAATGTCTAATTATCTTATTGTAAAGTGCTGTGTTGCTTATGTTGTTCTGTTCTGATCTGCTTTGTTCTGTCCTCTTTTGTTTTATTCTCTTTAAAATAAAATTTTAAAAAATGATTCAAACCAAGCACTTGACATCCTATGCACTTGATTCCTGCTATTCTCTACCTTGACTGCGACATGGAGCCATCTGGAAAGCTTTCTAAAAACACAGATATTCAGGCTGTAGCCCAAACCAGTTGGAACCAGTTATTGAGGAGAGAGATGTTGGGTGCACAGTTGTACAGCCCCCCAGGTAGTCCTTCAGTCCTTCAGGGGGACTGGACAGCCAAACTCTGTTAACTGTGTTCAAGAGCTGGCCAGGAAGCTGGGAGACCCACCAGGAGGACGCTGCCTTGGATCTGGGGAGAAATAGGATGCTTTTCCCCCATCTGGTCCATGCGTAGACACAGGCTTTGGCTGTACCCTACAAAGACGAATGGTCTCCAGATTTCAGGCATTCATTGTTCTCTTCCTCCTCCCTTGCTGCTATCATGGGAGAAATGCCCCAGATCCTTTCCATCTTAAAAGTAATCATTTCCTGAGACTTTCCCAGAGCTCAGGTGGGAACTGGTTGGGGGTGTGGCAAAATGTGGGCTCTCCAACAGCTCATTCTGAAGAAAATCCTCTTCCATCCACGGGGACAGTGCCCAGCCCTTTACCTGGCTGTACCAACTTCAAATGAAATCAAGAAGAAAGCAGAAGGAGAGAAGCCAGGGAAATGGAACTTAGAAGCCCTCTTCCTCGCCGCAGCTCCTAAGCCATGCCCTTGACAGACTTTCCGTATTGTACGATAACGCTTTGTTCATGTGGCCATCTCTCCACCTGACAGAGCTCTTAGCAGGCAAGGAGCACGTTTCATGTTGGTCACCTCTGCCATGTGCCATGAATGATTTAGGAAAGGAAGTGGAGGAAGGGAAGGGAAAAGCAAACAGAAATTAAGAGATCTTAACTTCTTAGATTGGCCTGAGCTAGCAGCAGCCAAACCTGCCTACAGTCCTGAGTCACTTAATTAAGCCTGGGAAAGAATACTGTTTCCTGGTCCCCGCGCTCTGGTGCAGGTGGAATGAATCACACTCTAGGGATTGAGACACAGGTACCGCGTTTCAACAAGATGCCCAGCTTAGTTCAAAGCAATTTCCCTGCAGGCCAGAGTTTGGCTGTGGTCTCAGCTTTGGCTGCACATTGAAATCAAAATTGTGACGTCTGGGTCCCCTTCCCAGAGATTCTGATGAAATCGTCCGGAGTTGGGGTCTAGATTTTTCAAAGATGACTCTAGTGTACCACCAGATGAGAATTCCTAATGTTTCAAGAGCCGAGGCTGAATGCTTAGCTGTTAGATTCAGGAAACCATAATACATATGCACTCAGTTATGAGAAAGCAAGCAACACACTCCCACGGTATCGGACTGCCATTGCCGTGCTTCCATCTCTGATGCCACCTGAGTTGTCACAGATCCCCCAGGTACATTGATCCAACTGCCCTTGTGCTCCTTAAAGCCCACTTTCAATGGACTGAACAGTCACTGAGAAGATGCCTTTAACAGGTTCAAAGTCCAAGGACAAGAAATGTCACGGTCTCAACCAAAAGACATCTTTCCAAAGAACATCCTGCCCTGAAGCCTCCTCTTCCTAACCCTACTTCCTTCCTTTACTGGAGAACCTTAGGACACCTTCCCCACTCACTCCGAAAAGTGAATTCTCACCTCATGATACAAACCCTCCGATCGAGCTTTGTCTATTTTTTCCAGTGTATCCTTCGAGAATTGTATCATCTCCTTCACCACTTCTTGAGAGGGCTGGGGAAAAGAGGGACAGTGAGTTAGAGACCCCATGATGAAGCAGCCCATTCTGTCTCTGAGTAGCTGCTATCTTTGACATTCAGTGCTGTGCAAGTTTATGCCAGGTGAGACCTGCATGCCTGCTGTGTGCGCCACCCCATGCCACCTCCCTAAAGATTTGGACCCGCTGACAAGTGGTAAAAATCCCCCTTGTCTGGCTCCTGGAAAAGACAGCCACAAACAGTAGGGCCGTGTATACCTTGGGGTCCTCTTTCACCCCCAGGAAGAGGTCGTCCTTCAGCCCTTTCTGGCAGTGCTCACATGTGCAGTCAAAGTAGTACTGCTTCTTCAGCTGCCTCTTGCGCTCTTCGCTGACATTGAGGAAGTCAATGTAGGACACTGTCAGTTCCTCTCCTACTGAGATCTTGCCCAGGGCCCGGAGCTCAATCCTGGAGCAGGATGAAAGCACCAGAGTCAGGGGAACCCAGACCTGCCAGCAATGGGTTAGTGCTTTCCACACTTCGAGAAGTTGAGTCAAAGACAGCAACTTCCACTAGTGCTCTGAGAAATTTTCCATTCCCTCCGAACAGGGGAAATGTGACCTATGGCCCAGTTTCCTAGATTACTCCACTCCACTTAATAGAACAGCCACATAGGCACCACTCCGTTCATTGCTCTGCAATCAGCTCTGTGGGCGCTGGTAGGATAAGTAAGCAATCCCACCCTCACCAATCCCTTTACAGAGTGCCATATCATAATTCAGCTGTGACTCATTGGCCAAGCAGGTTGCAATTGCAGTGATTTTGTTTCCCACTATGGTTGAGCCAATTCTCGCAAGATCTCCAAGTATCTCAGATTATTTGGAGTTCTCACAACCAAATTAATTGCATGACACTGAAATATGAAAAGTGCACCCATGTCTACTTTGTTTTACATTACAGATGTTCCTCAATTTACAACGGGGTTATGACCCAATATCGTACCTAGGGTAAGTTGAAGATATCATAAGTCAATATGCACTTAACACACCTAATCCACCAAACATCATACCTTAGCCTCATGTTAAATGGCACAAAACACTTACATTAGCCTACAGTTGGGCGAAGCCATGTAGCACAAAGCCTAGTGCTAAATATCTCACATAACTTATTAAATGCTATATTGAAGGTGAAAATTGAACAGTGATATGGGTAAGTTCTTGCAGTATCATAATGTAAAAAAATTGTAAGTCAAAATATCATTATTTAGGGACCAACTATATTTAGAACTGCAGTTTGAGGGTTGACAAGTGGCTAAAATAATAACTGCAGAAGGACTAAAAAGATGAGTTTTACAAGGAGCTCCTCACCTCTCTGGGGGGCAGCTGTGAGTGTGGCAGACTTTCGGCTGCCCGAAGGAGAGAGACCCTGGCGTGTTGGGACCTGCACCATGCGGTTGACTCGGGGTGCTGGGAGAACAAGGAACTCCTCCCCTCTCTGGGGGGCGGCTGTGAGCTTGCCGGCACACGGGCTGAGAATCGAACATCTCATGTCATCCGGTCCCCTGTCCCGTGTCCCCCCCTTAGCAAGTGGGAGCCAGTTAGCTACACATCTTGTGAAAAGATTGGCTATGTTACTTAGTATGAGCTCCCCATATGCAAAGATATGGACAACCATTTGGAAGAAAACAAGAGACAATATGACAGATAGTGAAGATCTCTGGTTGTCTAGCTTTGAAATTTATGCTTTCTTATGTCCCATTCTGTTCTGTTTTGTTGTGTTTAATTTTACCCCCTTTAAAATAAAATTTAAAAAAATTTTAAAAAGATGAGTTTTAGTACCAGCTCTTCCTCTATCCAGCTTCCTTGGATATGTCATTCTCCTACCCTGGAGCCCAGATCTCCATCTCCAACATTCCACAATTCTGTAATTCAGCTAACTGAGCCATGGTGGGTAAGTTATTCAAATATTTCTTGTAGACATTAGGAACAGGGCAAAAGCCATGGAGACTTAGCACTAGGAAGGTCCCTGCAGATGCTCTCCTCCAGACTCCACCCTACAGATGTGAGCTCGGAGCCCAGAAAATGATGTGAATTATCGAAAGTCAGGTACTGCGCGCACCAGGAGACACAGGTGCACCAACCACTCCCACCCCTCACTCCCAAAGGCCAAGTCCCACACAGAACTTTGTTCTCAACCCAAAGACCAGTTCAAAAGTTTTCAAGCCAGCCTGAGCGAAAAGACCATCTGGAACCATTTGATTGTCATTAAGAAAAGAAAAAAGCCAAAAGTAAAATTTAATCTAAACCATGAATTTATAGTTGGCTATATCGCCTCTCGGCCTTTTGGCTAAGATCAATAGTATAGTTGTCTATGAGTAGTGAACAGAATACTATGAATAAATATTTATCAAAATATTGCAGTTAAGGGTGCTATTTCTAGAACCCAGTCTGGATGAAAAGTTGGGGTTATAAACACTCAGTCCTTTAGTAGGTCGGTAACAACTGTCCTCATTGTGTGGGAAGCAGGGTTTAGGGTTTAGAGGTACAGTGCAGGTTTTGGCTAAGAGGATGTGAGTTAGAAGGATTCATGCTTTGATGTAGGCAAGTATGAGAAGTGGGGAGTGAAAGGGAGAAGAGAAGAAAAGGCAAGGTAGGTAGGTGAGGAGAAAAATGGTTAATTTAAATGCTTCAGAAGTAAGCCATTCAATCAAGATGAGACACTGGCATGCAGAAGGAAAATGAGCCAAGGCGACTTGGGAAGGGGCAGTCCCAGCAAACCAGGAAAAGAGAGGGGGATGGGTCAGAGGAGCAGAGATGCTTGGAAAGCCTGACCCACCTCATCTGGGTATGAAACATGGATTTCACTGCCTCATGACTGAAAGACAAAACAGACACCCAAATGGAAATCAGTACCATTGGCTGATAAGTACAGCTAGCCAGATTGCACAGCATTCCGGGTTACACAACCAAAGCTCTGGCCATCACACAGCCTGTATCCCAGCCCCCTCAAGCTGGGCTCACAGCCTAGAGTAGTGAAAAGTGCACCGGATTTGGCATGAGAAGCTTTGGGTTCTATTCCATAGGCCTCAGGGTTTCACCTCTCACCCAGTAACGAGACTGTCAGTGCATTTAAAAGAACAACACTAAGAAACATATGGTACCTTTTATTACTATCCCACTACCAGGCACCCCGGATGGAAACACTGCCTGTTTCGATGACTGTGCTGGGAAGAGTTTGAACTGCATGTTGAGGCTGGTTAGAGCACATGGGTAGTATGTAAAATGGTGAGGGTTAGCATCCGGGACTTCTTCCAGTATGGCAGCTAGGCAGTGACTACAAAGACATCTTCTCCTGCACAAAAGCCAAAAAGCCCAGGTAAGACAGGGCTGCTCAAAATTAGTAGATGCCAGTAAGCCAACACAGACACCAGAATGACTGAAGACAGTATTCCCAGGCAGGTGCCTTAATGGTTATTCATAGGAGCCCTCAGTCACTATCACTGAGGGAGAATCATCTGGAAAATCAAGCCCCATGTATGGCAAAATAATGATGCTCTCTACCAAGCCTGGTCAAGAGGCCCTCTAGGGAGGACTCCATGAGGTACAGGCCAGTGACCCCAAGAGGTTTAGGAAAAGAAACACAAATGCTAGGAAAATGTGACCATCTGGGTATAAAATAAACTTTCCCATGTTGAGCTTCTTTCTCCACTGCCTAAGGCCTCGATGTCAGAAATGGGAATGAAAAGTGAAATCAGAGTTCTTGCTCTGGGGAGGCTTAGGCCAAGTTCTTGTCTGAGAATGAGAAGTCATTGTCTCAGCTTCTAGGAAGTTTGGGGGGAGGACCCTGCCCATTGTTGATGGCTCAGTGTAGGCTTGCATCTGTCAAGAGAGCTCATCTTTAAAAGCAAAAGCAGTCAATATTAACCAGGCCTCATCCCCACCCCCTACAACTCCTCCTCCCCACTGTCCATCATGCCACGGACAGTGAGCTCACTTGCTGATTCTTCTCCATGCATGCCCCACCATTGAGATACGTTTTTTATTCTCATGTCCCTGATCTGTCCCTTTCTGGGGGCACAAGGCTGAATTCTGAAGGGTGCATCACCCAGATTCCTTTGCTTTCTGGACTCTGGCTGGGGACTGGCCAAGGGGAGGAGATGAAAATGTTAGAAGAGAGAGAGGCTGGGACATTTGGACCATGGTTCGACCAGTGGTTGGTTTGTCTGCAGGCACAACTGAAAGCCACAGCGGAAGGGGCATCTGTCCACAGTTCAGGCTCCCACAGGATGTAGGGAAAGGGTTCCTTTATGTGTCCCTCCAAGGTTACTGACTCCCTGTGCTCTGGATGCTAGACACCTAGCACAGCCAGACAGTCTTAAGGTACGTGTGAAGACTCAGAAATGACCCATGTGGGATCTTTTGATATCTGCCTTGATACCTTTCTCTATTTATTCTATATCAAGAATCCAATTCACTCCACACTGGAAACGCAGGGCAGAAAACAGATCATACAGTCTCCCCATCCCCGTCTCACACACCAGTTAAAGACATACTCACTTGCCATTGTTGAATATGACTGTACAGTTGGGCCAGCAGTCGTGGTTCACCAAGCCCAGGTTGGGAAAGATGCCCACACCCACTGCCTGCAGGCCTCTCTGGTCACTGAGCGTGAAACCATTGCAGTTGATCTACCCAGAGGAAAAGATGAGGGTCAGGTGACTGACAGAGACGAAAGACAGAACTTCATCCTAATGTTGAAAGGAGTATTTTTAAAATGGGCTCTGCTTAGAGAATGTGCAAACAGTCTTCTGTTCTCTGTGTGACTCCAAATGACACCCACAAGATGAGTACCCTCAGGGATGCCCTTGTTTGCAAAAATGCATCACCAGCTAGAAAGCTCTTAGTGGCTCCTTTCCCAAGGCCAAAAATGGAAATGTGCGTCCCTTTCACTGTGTCTCAGTCTCACATGAGTCCTCCTCAGTGTCTGTCTTGATGTTTTGCCCTTTCCCTACATTTCTGTGTGTGTGCATGTGTGTGCATGTGTGTGTGTATGTGTGATGGGGGGAGAAAGAGAGAGAGAGAGAGAGACTCTGCTTGTCTCTCCTCTCCTTCCTTTGCCTACCCTCTCATAATTCCTACAGCTGCACACAAAATAAAATCAACTTTTTTTAAGGATTTTTTGGTGTCAGGTCTATAGTTGTAGACTTGTTGTTTACAATTTTGAAAGCAGGTGAGTGTCATATTTAATACTTATCTTTGAAATGCAAGGCAAATCAAGTTGATATTATAAATGTGGCATTCAATTAATTTTCTTTTCCTTGAAAGCAAGTTGTTTAATTTGAGCACTCAGGAGGCTGAGGCAGGAGGATTGTTGTGAGTTCAAGACCAGCTGGGTTACAAAGTGAGCTCAAGGCCAGCCTGAACTGCATAGCAAGATCATATATCAAAAATCCCCCCCCAAAATGAGTCGTGCTTTATAGAATCAGATTCCACATACTTGCTTTTGGACTATAAACTGTGCAAAAGAATAAATACAACCTATTATACATTAATAATTGTACAAAAAATTGCATACTTCTACATCATATATAAGTACATACATGAATGCATGTGCAAAACATAAATATGATCCATAATATAAATACGATATAAAATTATGCACTCCCATGGCAATTTATTGTAGATATGAAAGGAGGTCACTTTCTCCACTGTTTTCACCAGACATTTACCAAATGCATAATGGATGCATGTGAGTGCCACTAACACACTGCTATCTTAAGCAAATTTTTTCTTCCCCAAGCTCGTTTTCCCATCTGTGAGGTTGAAGGTGAGCTCGATGATCTCTAAGGATCTTCCCAGCTCTAGGCTTTACGTGTAACTGTGTGGTATTTAACAGGAAGGCTAAACGCATGAACCTCGCCATCTGTTGTGTAATGCAGTACTGGAAGCTGTGATGGTTGCATTTATGTATCAACATGGCAGGGTCATGGTGCCCCAATATTTTATGCAGTCAAACCTTATTATGTATGTTTCCATGAAGTTGTTTTCTGGATGAGATCAGTGTTTAAACCGATAGACTTCGAGGAAACCCAAGCACCCTTCCCAATGTGAAAAACCAACCACTCTGGGCAGAAAGGGGTTGGGCAGCTCTTCTCCAGGTGTCCAGCCTCCGCAATTACACGGTTACAAGAGCCATTGCCTTAACCTCTCTCTCTTTATATATGTGTGTGTGTGTGCAGAACTCCAGAGAGGTTGAGTGAGGTCACATTGTTGTTCTTACAGAATCCTCCCTCCTTGTCCTGATCACCATCACCAAGGAAGGGCATGACCCTCCATCTGGAAGTCATCTAACCCCCCAAATCCTCGAGCCTGAGACTCAAGCTTCCTGATCCCAGGGCTCCCACCTCTACCTCCTGGACCGTATTGGCCTCGTCTGGCTTTGTGGTCTCCCTGTCACAAGCTCACACACCCCACCCCACCCTGGCTCCCCATCAATCCTTCCAGGCACCCATGGGGAAGAAAGGTCTTATTTACAAAGTGACTGTTGGGCAGGACAGGATGAGAATCTGGGCTTTGTTATCACTGTGGACAGGAGGGCATTTAGAAAGTGTAGATAAGAAGACAAGGTACCATCCAAATGCACCATTCCAAGGTGACAAATAACTTGGTCATGGGTGCTGATTTCAGCTAGGGCAGGAATAACTTCATAGCAAGGTCAGAAAGAGTGCATGCAAGAGGCCTTTATTTTAAGCTTGGCCTCCCCAACTTACTCTGGCCTGGGCTCCTGGGAACCTCTTAGCTGGACAATCCCCAGTGTCACTATCCCCTGTTCTTTATGGGGAACCATACAGGAGGATCTCTGGACTTTTTAATGGGGTCATTAAGGGGCCTGTCCATGGGCTCAGGAGGGAGGGACACAAGTGGATCTGCTGCAGCTGCTAAGTAGAGGGCGGCCTTCACCAGCCTGTTACCTAGGCTCGATGCGATCATCATGGAAAAGGAGGTCACTGGGCAGATGAGGCCAGTGGCCTGTGAGAAGGCCCAGCCTCCCAAAGGGGGATGAGGCAAGGAGGGAGGGGGAGAAAGAGAGGACGTGAGGAGGGGCGCTGGAGAAGGGGAGCGGGCCATACCACTCCGAAGATGTGCGAGATGTACTGCATGCTGAACTGCTGGCTCTGGGGCGGCCAGTACTGCAAGAACGTGTCCACGTCCACCCGCAGCTCCTTCTGCTCCTCCTCCCCAAAGTGCTCCACGTGGTTCTGCAAGTCATCCACGGACACCAGGCAGCCCTCGGTGAGCCCGGTGCCCTCTCTCTCCACCCGCCACATGATGCGTGCCGCCAGCCTAGGGAGAGGGGCAGTGTTACCCATTTATTCATTCATTCATTCAGCAGACGTGGGGTGCTTAATGCATGCCAGGCACAGCATCAGACCCTCAAACTAGACAGATGAATCTTCCCCTAACATGATGTGTCTCATATGGGGAGATAAGAGTAAACAAGATCATTTAAAGTAGTGTTAAATGCTGTGCAGACAACCAAGGAGAGTGAAGCAAGATAGGCTGAGGGAAGGGAAGCCAAACGCAACAAGAGGAGTCATGGAGCCAGGACATTTGAACTGGAGCTTGAATGGACAGAGGGGCTAGCTCTGTGGGGCTGGGAACAGAGCAGTGAGCACAGAGACTGAGGAAGGAATGACTTTAGCACCACAGAGAAACAGCCAGAGGGTCCCAGTGGCTGGAGCCCTGGAGCAAGGAGTGAAAAGCAAAAGGGGCTGGAGAGTCAGGCAGACGCCAGGTGACACAGGCCTGGGGACACCAGGAAATGCAGCAGCCTGGGTCTCTCCTGACCGTGTGGCTTCCTGAACGAGCGCTGGATAAGGTGTCTAATGACCCGGGTTTGACTCTTTCCATGTCCTACTCTTCCCATGTGTGGCACTGAGCAAGTCGCTTGACTTCTTTGAACCTGTCTAATGGCCAGTAAAATAAAGCTAATATTCTCTGCCATATACCCCAGAGGCACATCATGTGTGATCTCTTCCTCCTCCTCGCCTCCTCTTACTCTTCCTCCTCCGTTTTCTTCTTCTTTTCTTGTGATACTGGGGATTGAACCCAGGGCTTTTTCACTGAGCTACGTCTCCAACTCTTTCTTTATCTTTAATTTTGAAACAGGCCTCACAGAGTCACAAAGTTGCCAAGCCTGAGCTCAGTCTTGCAATCCTCCTGCCTCAGTCTCCCAGACAGCCGGGATTACAGGGTGTTGCCACCACACTGGGACTGGTCTTATTCATATTTTTAATGATTGCGTAGAAAGGAGAGAGGGCCATCACGGAAAGAAACAGCTTCAGCAAAGGCCTAGGGGCGGCCAGGGGTGTGGGCTATGCAGGAAGCAGAGAAGGTGCTCTGGGAGAAGAGGGGGAGATGAAGTGAGGCAGGAAGGGACCCCGGGGACCCTGAGTGTGACCAAAAGGTGTGCTTCACCTTGAGAGTGTCCATGTGAACTGCTTGGCAGTCCCTTCCCACAAAGCAAGTCCTACCACTGGAGTTTTTGGTGTCTCTCTGCCACCCACTGACCACATTCTGTCCAAGTGCCTGGGAGGGGCTGATGGCCAAAGACAGTCCCTAAGCCTGTGGAGAGATACCTCCCATCTTTGACAAAGCACAGGCTTTTCTCATCTCATTTGGGTCACAGTTATTTCTAAAGAGATGTCCTGCTGAGGTCCCCAGGTGCCTAGGGATAGGATGTGCCCCATAAGAGTCACCAGGAGAAAGAGGTTCAGGATAAGGTAGAGGACAGATCTGTTGCTGCCAAACCCTGGAGAAATGGCCACCAAGCTCAGACAACAGAGGCCAGCTGGAGACAGATTTCAGAAGAAACTGGCAGTGCGATTGTGCAGGCAGGGGATTGAGTGTGTGTCTCAGGAGGGTCTTTAAGAGCGTGGAGGCTGTCAAGAGATGGAATGAGGCAGACTGGCGAGGCCACTGGGTCACTTCATCCTGCAGTTTCCTGAAAGCTCCCAGGATACAGCATTCCATTCTGAACCTAACTGCACCCTCTCCCGGCAGGCAGCGTGGCAATGCTCTCCATCGCATCCTCACCTCCTCTGCTGCCTGCTGCAGCCTCCTGAGCAGCTTTCTGTGGCCCAAGACTGGGACCCACAGCTGAGCCTCCAGGACTGGGGCTCACGTGCTGGCCCTGAGACCTTTGGCAATGGTCATGGTGGAAGCCACTGGTGCTGCAAACTCAAATGTCCCTATTGAGTGCACATGGATAAGTATAGGATCACAGCAGGGAGCGCTGGCGTGGTAGAACACACACCTGTGATAGCAGCACTCGGGAGGCTGAAACAGGAGAATCACAGCAACCTCAAGGCCCGCCTGAACTACACACCAAGACGCTGTCTTCAAAATAAATAAATAGATGCTACTGAGCTCCAGCCCATCTTGTCAGTTTTTGTTGTTTTGAGTTTTCTTTTTTCCAAGATGAACCAGAAACCTTATTTTAATGGGAAAATGTTAAACATTGGCAGATCGGCCTGTAAAAGCAGAACACCCAGGGGACCTCACAGGGAATCACTATCACCATCCCAAGTCACCCTCTCCGACCTGAAGGGTGCACTGAAGGAGCACCGTGACCAGTCTCGGCTCTTTCCCCATTTGCCCTTGGCATGGCTTCCTCCGGGCTGGCACTGCTGTCCCTGCTGCCACACTCCCCCCCCCCCGACCCATGAGGAGCCCAGCTCTGACCTGACATTCTCGTTGGGCACCTTCCCGTATCTCTTGATGGCAGAACACTCGTGCTTGTGGTTCAGCCAGGCCTCCTTCTGGCAGGTGCGGTCACAGTAGTGGGCAAACTTGCACTGCCCGCAGCGGTGGAGCTTCTCCTGCCTCTTGAAGCAGGTGTGGCACACAAAGTTCACCAGGCTGGAAAGGCAGGGGCAGAACGCAGGCTCAGCGGTGGGCATCTTAGGCCATTTACTAATACTCTAGACGAACGATAAAGAAACGAGGTTTATCTTGGATCATACTTCAGGTCCGCATCTGACATCACAGGGTAACAGACAAGAAACGCACACATCTGTGTGTGTCTCCTCTGTTCTCTGCCTTTTCTTCTAAAGCCACCAGGACTCAATTATGGGGTCTCCACGGTGATGACCGTATGGAATCCTAATCACCTCCTACAGTCCCCACCCCTGACCACCATAGTCAAGTTGTCCCCATGCTTTACTACGTCATCGTGGAGACTAAATCTCTTGCACGAGCCTTGGGCAGTACACACAGGCCACGGCAAGGGACACAGCAGGAAGGATTCGGGCTCTCAGTGGGCTGCTCCTGGTCTTTCTAAACTTCAGGTCCCACTTTTCAAAGTGAGGGGATCGGGGCTCGAGCTCCCAAAGTTCCCTTCAAGTGATAATTGGTCCTTTCATAGACATTTTTAAGTGACCCTGGTGTGAAAAACACTTCTGCTCTCTGCAGATTGGCCCCTTAGTTCAACTTGGCAAGTGTAAATTCGTAAGCTGCCTGCACGGGGCCCTCGGAACTCCACAGGATGCCTACGAACAAGCTGTGTGCCTGTGGTCACCCCTCAGGGTGCTGAGTGCCTGTGAGGGGAGCACAGGCTGTTCCTGGGAGGAGCCCCGGAGTCTCCTGGGTAATGGAGTGGGCTGAAGCTCCTCATGGGTCCCTCGCCAAAGGCACTGTGCCACGGACACGCATTGGGAATATGTCATGGGAGGGGGCATATTGTGTGTCGCATCCTTCTCATGGTAATGACAAGGTTACTGATGTCATCTGATGTGCTCTTCCAGCTCAGCGGGAGGGCAGAACTAAAGAAGGAAAGAGATGTGGGGAGATGAGGTTCCCAGGCCACGCTGCAGCCTCACAGTGCTGCCACCAGACGAGCCCTGTGTCTCCCATGTTAAACAGTCAGTGACAGAAAAGGACACAGGCTGCGGCATAGGAAGTGAATTTAGCACACAGTCTGGCTCCCAGAGTGAGGGACGGCTAGTGTCCTCCATGGTCCCACAGTGCAGGGAAGAGAAATCCCAGCCACCGAAGCAAAGTCACAATGAAAACCAGTCCAGAGATGTACAGAGAAGCCCTCGGCTCTCTGGGAGGAAGTGGACAGATAAACTCAGACTGGAGCTGGAAGACTAAACAGGGATCTCAAAAGTTTAAGAAAACAGGGGCCTTTGGGGTAATGGAATTCTAAAGCCAGGAGGAAAAGCTCCTCAGAATCTCCAAATGCATAGCCGAGCACAGTGGCCCATGCCTGCAATCCCAGCATTCAGAGGCTGAGTCAGGAGAATCATTGCAAGTTTGAGACCAGCCTGAACTGCATAACAAGATCCTGTCTCAAAAAATAAAAATAAAAAAAAGAAGAGAGAAAAAGAAGAAAAAGCTCCATATGTAGAAGCTCTATGTTTATTCCTGACCATCAGTTTTCTAACACCCACAGTGAAGAAGATATCACTGCTTCTAGGAGCAGTTGGTTGATTTGTGGTTGGTCCTGTTATAAATTTCTTCCTTATTAAGCTTGGATTGTCACCCACCAAAATGTATTCCTGCACCCTAACTTGGCCCTCTGGATCCTTGCCCAGTGGAACCAGCCTGGTCAGATCAGTTCTTTATGAATCTGAACACCACTGCCCTTCATTTCCCTTCTCCAAAGTCAAAGCTCCCAGTCCTGTCAACAGGTCCCTGTATAGTATGATTTCCGGGATTCTCTCATCACTCTGGTGGCCTCTACTACATCAAGAGCAGATCTCTGCAGCCAAAGGACAGGGATGTACACTCAAGCAAGATCCTGTAGCTAGGCTAGAGGTCAAGCCCAAGGGCCAGTCCGAGGCCAGACCTGGTGGTCCCACGGTGGCATCAAGAAGGAGAGAGGCAGGCACAAATTCAGCTGAGGGCGCCATGAGGTCACTGCTCCAAGCTAGGGTCTGGGCTTTCCCAGAGTCCAGGCAGTTCTAAGCCTGGCTGGCGACTCAGTACACTGCTCCGTCCCCATCAGCTGTGAGGTGCTTTGCTAGTAAACTTGTTAATAGTCCTAAAGTACACAAGGGTGTGGAAGGTCAGTGCTTATTTATAAACTACAGCAGATTCAAAGTCATTCAGCATCTTCTTTACTCTTATCCTTGTGTTCCCTAATTTCTCCAGTGCAGGATGAGGAATAGAATTGCCCTAGCATACTTAGAATTGCACAGAATCCAGAGCCTATTATAACTATACCATAGATGGTGAACTCTACTTGAGAAGATCATTTGTCATGAAATGTCTCAACAAAAGCACACAGAGCTTACATGGACTCTTACATGGGATCTTCAGTGAAAATCTCCAAACCCCTGGAGATGAGGAGCTATAAACTACATGCTTCTACCTCAATCCAGGACTGCATTCTCTGGCAGGCACTTGAGGTTATTAGCAAGGACTTGAGTGCTAAAGAACATGAGTAAATTAGACCCCAGAAGGCTCCAAACCCTGTCACCTAGTCACTCAAAGGTGAAGACATTTTACAATTATGATGCCTATGGGGTAAAAATAGGAGCTAGATGTGGTGCCTTTTATACTTCCTGGATCTTGGCACTGGGCTTCCATTAGTTTCTTTTGGGGAAAAAAAAAAAAAAACCTCACCTTAGTTTAAGGTCAATTTACAGATTAGTCACTAGAACTCTTGAGCTTTCTCAAAGGTGTTACAGCCAAGGGAGAATTTCTCTCTGTTCATATGACACTGATTTTCTGAACAGATTTATGGAGGTACAATTTACATACAATAAAATATACATATGCTTTTAGGTGTGGCAGCACACACCTGTAATCCCAGTACTCAGGAAGCTGAGGCAGGAGGGTTGCTGCAAGTTCAAGGCCAGGCTGAACTACATAGTGAAGCCTTTCCCTGAATGTAACTCAGTGAGAAAGAACATGCTTATCATGCACAAGCTCCTGAGTTCAATTTCTAGCACCCTCCAAAAAAACTATATCTCTCTTACCATAGCAAAATATCTAAGATAATCAACTTTTAAAAAGGAGAGCTCGGCTCACAGTTTTAGGGGTTCAGTTCATGGTAGATTGGCTCATGGTTATTGTAACACACCATGGTAAGAGTGCATGACAGCAGAACCTCCTCACCTCAGAGCTGTTGGGAAGCAAAGAGAGAAAAAAGGAGGAGACAGTGGCCCAATTGCCCTTTCAAAATTATGCTTCCAATGACCTAGTTTCCTTTCACACAACCCACTTCCTAAGGTTCCACCACCTCCAGTAGAGCACAGGTTGGGGGCCAACATATGGCTCTTTGCAAGACATTGGAAATCTAAGCTACACTATTCATTCAGCCCCCAAAGCTCCTATCCATTTTACAAGGCAAAATGCATTCAGTCCATCTCCTGGAGTGTGTACCCTTTCACAGGTGCTGGTCAGTGCTCCTGCCCACAACACCATCACTAACAGAGTGAACACACCCATCATCCTCACAATTCTCCCATGACCCGGAGCTGTTTAACTGGGAGTACAGCCTTCACCTTTATCACTATTTGGCTGCTTTCGGTGCAGCATTCCACAGTGCCAAGAGCATCTTGAATATTTAGTGTGTCATCTGGCATTACGCTGGTGTGCTAAGCTTAGAGCTGTGTGCAAATCTGAGAGCCTGTCTTAGGCTGGGAAAGGAGTAGGAGAAGCAGGTGCTGTCCCCTGGGAAAACAAGACACAGACCAGGAATACAAACCATAGGCAGGAAAGAAAGGGAGGAGAAACAGGGAAAGACCTGGAGACTGAAGAGCTAGAAGCAAGCACAGTCCTGCTGGCTGTCACCGGCCACTGGTCACTTGTAGCTTCTTGCCTGTCTGTTCCAGGCCACCCATCAGAGAACAACCCCACACTGGGAGTGCTCCAGTATCTTTCACCCAAAATGATTATTTTAGAACATCCTAGGATACTACCTTCATATTTTTATTCATATGCATATCTTTCAATCTTGGGGACATGGTCAAACTTGCATCTACTAAGCAAAAATATTACACCATACGGTTTGCATTTGGTTTCACTATTTTAAGTGTTAAATACAAGAAGCTGAATGTATAGCTCAATGCTAGAGCACACGTGTACCTCATGTGAGGCAGGTCCTTTGTTTAATGGAACAATCTACCCAAATTTTAAATTAAAAAAATGTTTAAACCAGATGGTGATACACACCTGTAACCTCAACTACTTGGGAAAGTGAGGCAGGAGGATCTCACTTTTAAGGCCAGCCTGGGCAACTTAGTGAGACTTTGTCTCAAAATTTTAAAGAAATAAATTTTTAAAGAATAAATATTAAGTGGGATGTGATGGCTCACACTGTAATCCCACCACTTGGGAGGCTGAGGCAGGAGGGTCCTTGCAAATTCAAGACCTGCCTGGGCTACATAGTGAGCTGAAGGCAGCCTCAACTGCATAGTGAGACCCTGTCTCAAAAAGACAAAAAAGAAAAAGAAGAATAACAGCACATGCCTAGCAAGCAAAAAGTCCTGTAACACATACACACAGACTACAAATTTTAAAAAATAAGTTTTAAACATAAGTTTAAATCAAGTTTAAACATAAGTTCTAAGCATAATAGAAGTTCTGCTTTTTCATCTTTATAATTGTTATTTCTTACCTGCTTAAAATATGGAGTAGCACAGGGATTGAACACATGGCCTGTGGCCAGCACAATGTCAAACAGTTCTGAACCTTAAAGATAAACTCTCACAATGAAAGCACACAGATCCAAGCATGGTGGCACGCTCCTGTGACCTCAGCCCTCTGGGAAGCTGAAGCAGGAGGACTGAGTTTGATCCCAGTCCAAACAAATCAATAACTTATCAACACCCCTTCTCAAAATAAATATATTTTTATAAGGGTTGGATATGTAGCTCAGTGTGACTGGGTTCAATCCCTGGTATCACAAAAGATTCATTAATTAAATGTTAAGAAGCCTTCCAAAATGAAAACCTGCAGCTGAGCACACGTGTTAAGGGATGACTAATATAACCCAGGGATCTGCTGAACTAACTTCTGGGCAGAGCATAGAGTAAGTTTGGTTTTCTTTATGTGCTAATTTGAAGCTTAGTTAACAGCAATTATTTTTGAACATTGTCATGGTTTGTGTCTGGGTGGCCCCCAAAGCCTCATGCAATCATGGTGACAGCTGAATCTAGCATCTGTGATTGGTTCATTGTCTAGCACTGGGATTGGTGGTGTGAGTGCTGCACCCATCCAGGGGTGGGTAACCAGCATACAATATAAGGGAGAGAAGGAGGTGTGCTTTTCCCTCTTTTGCTCTTTTTGCTCTTGTCACTTGCAGCCACCATGAACAGCTGCCCCTCAGCCTTGCCACCTTGCCTTGGAGCCAGCAAAGTATGGACTGAAATCTCCAGAAACTGTAAGATAAATAAAGCCTAATTTTGGGCATCAGGTATTTTGTCTCAACAACAAGAGAAAAGTAACCAAGACAAACATAGACCATCACAAATGTTCAAAGGGAGGAGTATTTCAATTCTGACACTATTTAGAATTTCTGGTACATGGTGATAGCAAAATAAAAAATAAAAATATTTTAAAATTGGCATCTAGTGGGTTCTGTTATTGCTTTATAAATCTGTGCAGACAAGCACCCTTATTCCCTGTTTGGTGTTGGACCCCTTGTCCTTGGTCAACACAGCCTGCAGCTTATGAGGACAAAATTTCCTAGCCTGGCTCAACAGGTGAGAATATAGCAGGCCTGGCATTTGCCTCCAGGTTCTATGAACTGAGCTAATACACTTATAATAGGACCCAATCATAGAATAATCCACCCACTATGAACTGCAGCTGAATTACACTCCAAGAATAAATTCCGGCTCAATGGACCACATGTCTTCCAACTCATGGATAACTGCCTCGACCAGCACGAAACTGAAGAGAGATTCTTGAGTGCTGCAATAAACTCTTCAGCCCAGGCCGGGTGGCAGGGAGGGTTTTACAATCACTGATCTCTTCTTTTATCAGGCCTTGAGTCCACAACCCTATCTGCTCAGTGATATCTCATCTTTCTTCACAATCTCTAAGAAACTTTTAATTACTTTTCATAAAATAAAGAGTGATTGGTTTGGAATGATTGTTTTCTCATTGTGAACTCATAGTTTCAAATGCAAACCACCAAATATCTGCTCCAGGCGCACCAATCTGTTTTATTGTACAATGTAGCTACAATTTTGTGAGGATCTAGAGCCATGTTTGAAAAACTGTAGCTGAGATGTGATGTATCCATGGATCAACTCCCCATGACAAACATACTTTCATTGTTTCTGAATGGAATATACTATTTTTTAAAAATTTAAGCAAGGGCCAGTCTTCGTGGTGCATGCCTGTAATCCCAGCAAGTTGGAAGATTGCCATGAGTTTGAGGCCAGCCTGGACTAGTGAATTCAAGGCCAGCCTAAACTACACAGTGAGACCTTGTCTCAGAAGAAAAGAAAGAAAGAAAGAAAGAAAGAAAGAAAGAAAGAAAGAAAGAAAGAAAGAAAGAAAGAAATTCAAGCAAGAAGAAAGTTACAAAGAGTTCCAAAATCCCACCACTTTCAGAGTGGTCTTGAGGGTTCAGTGAAATAGCCTGCGCAAAGCCCCAGCTCAGAGCCTGGCACCGCATCTGCGCTCAGCAGACGTCAGTCTGGTCCTCCCAGCCTGCTGTCACATAGGGAGGCTGGACCAAGTGGTCTGTGACTTCAGCTCCCCCAGCATCCTCTTATTCTTAGGCAGTGGATGACAGGAGAAATTCATGTGAGGACAAGGACATTTCTTGGACAGAAATACCCACCATGACGTCCTCTAGGGCATGAGCTGTCCAAACACCACAGTCCTAAAACTTCTTTTGGGATTCCAGAAGAAAGAGTGCTTCTCCCAATCAAGCTTCGCTGGTGACCTTTAGAAAGTGTCACGTCTCCCTAAAGTATCACACTTCCAAAGTAGCACCTTCCATTTATACACAGCTTTGCAATTTTCAAAGAGATGTTTTTGGCTGTTCTCTTTTTCTAATCTTCGTAAGAAGCCTTTAGAGCCAGGTCATTGTCCTGCCAGGGATATTATGCTCATCAATCCCTCTGCTGCCTGCTGCTCCCTGCAGAGGGCTGATGCCCAGCAAAGCCCACCTGCATTCCCAGCTGCCCTGCATGTTCCCCGCCTAGCCAGCAGGTCCCCACTCAGTCCCCACCCTACAGTCTTGTCCTGGGTTCTGTTATTTGTCAAAGTCAAGAGGTTTGGAAGGGCAGCTACTGGTTAGCTCCTTGTATGGAAATAGTTACTGACAGATAAGGCAAGACGCCTGGGTGGTGGGCAGACGAGCCTTGCAAAAACATATCCAAGAAGGGCTGCGTCAGCAGTTCTGCCTCCCCGGGCTCCTCAAAAACACTCAGCCTGATAGACAGTAGGAAAGAGGGAGAGAGCTTGTTAGCAAATGGGAAGGGAATCAAGAGATGGAAGGTAGGAGGGATAAAAAGAACTGAGATGACGATGAATGTGATCATTATGTACCACAAAGGTGTGCTAGTTCAAAAAAAGTCAGCTTTCAAGATTTCCTGTGCCACAATTTGCATGATGAGGTACACACACACCCCTCACAACAGTTGCATTTCCAGCCTCTGGCTGTGTCCACACTGTCTCCTCAAGCTCAAATCACACCCTCAGATGCAAAGGGGTGAAGGCGACATCACATATGGAGGTGACTGATCCTTTGATGTCATCTAGATCTAAAAGGCAATTACTCTCAGATTTCTGAATTTGAGGATGATTTTGGAAAACGTAACAATACAGCTGCCAACGGGCACATCGGCACTTCTTGCCTCTGCACCTAAAGCTGCCAAATTAAAGGCATAAATTCCAGGTCTCCTGCAGTTTTCTTCAACAAGTACATTGACAGTTGTAACCTGAATATTTTGATAAACACTCGCTCACTTTCTGAATGAATTGTTTGGGGATCTCTCTAATCCTTCTGTTAAATTACTTCCATTTATAGCATCCTGTGTCCTCCGGTGCCCACTCCCCAGCTGTTATCCAATAAAAGGGCACATGAGTGTGCCGGCCGGCGTCTGCCAGGGCTCACACAGATTTACACGGGCTAAAAGCCCAGCTGTCCCCACTCGATTGCAAAAGCTCCCAACTGGTTCAGTTTTCAAAAACACACTGGTCGGCATTAATTTGTTTACAACTACTCCATTTTTTATCATATTCGCCTCAGTTTTTCCTCTACACACATATATGCATAATCTCCTGGATACTTTTAACTTATTTTTTAATTGTGCTGGATATTTTTTAATTTGCATTTATGTGTTTGCAGCATACGATGATTCTATTTATCACAGGGAGTGGTACAGGCACATAATAAATACATCTTTAGTTCTTTTTACTCCCCCTTCTTCTCCCCTTGCTCTATCTCTGGGTCTCCTTCACTTCTGAAAAAGATCTGTAATGGTGCCTCGGTTCACGAACTCGATTCTCTGCATGAGTGTGGTTGCAAATTGAACTGGATGAGAACCCAATCAAATTTCCTCACAGTCAGCACTGAACTGAATTGAATTTGATTTGGTTCACATCAAATTCGGCTTACAGCCAGAATTGTGGAAAGAATCAAGTTCATGAACCGAGGTACCACAGACTCTCCCTGTTCCCTACTAGCTTTCCTTTATTTTGCTTTTTAATTTACTTATACTTTGGGTTTCTCATATAAAAGAAACCATGCTTTTTTTTTTTTTGAGATAGGATCTCACTGTGCAATTCAGGCTAGTTTTAAACTCACTATGTAGCCCAGGCTAACCTTGAACTCACAGCAATCCTCTTGCCTCAACTCCTGAGTGCTGGGATTATAGGCGTGGACCACCTCACCCAGAAACCATGCAACATTTAAACTGGTATCTGATTTACTTCACTTACCACTATGGTCTCAATGCTTGCAAATTCTTAACCAGAATTACTTAGGAACTGGTCCCATTTTTATTTAAAGAACTTATAAAGGGGACTAGGGCTGTAGCCCAGTGGTAAAGAGCCTGCCTAGCACACACAAGATCCTCGGTTCAATTCCTGGGGGCAGTGAAAGGCTAAAAAATCCAGTAACAAATCTCTGTTCTTCTTACTATATGTTGACATTTCATGATGAATAGGATTAATCTAGAAAATGTATATTATTGGCTAAGTAACAGCCTCCCAAAATGTCTATACCATAATGCCCACAGCCGGGGAACTTGTCACCTTAACACTGCAAAAGGGTTTTGCAAACGTCATTAAGGAGGGGAACCTTGAGACAGGTGCAGCATCCTGATTCTCCAGGGAGATCCAATGTCACCACAGTCTCACAGAGGAGGCAGGGGGTCAGGGTGGGCAAGATGCTACCGCTGGCTTTCAAGATGCAGGAAAGGGACCATGAGCCTTTTTCCTGCTTGTGGGCACTGGAGACACCGGAGACAGCAAAGAAACAGAAAACTGAGCCCGGTTTAGACGTCTAACATCTGAAACTATAAGATAGTAAATTTATGTTGTTTGACGTCACCAAGGTTATGGTAACTTATTACAGCAATAGAAAACTAACACGTCAGATTATTATAATAAACACTTGGTCCTTTTTTGAATCACATATATATTCTTATTTCTTACCTATGAATTTCTGGGTTCTAACAATTCTCAGGCCCCAGGATGAGCTTTTGATTCTTCTGAAACTGATAGTGGACACTCTTTCTTTTAATGCAACTAAATATTATTTATTGTTCCTACAGACACAGAATAAAATTAAGCAGGCCACTTGTCGGGTAACAAGCAGCAAAGAGTGACGACTTTGGGAGGATATAGCGAGATTCTATCTTGTGCTGTTCCTCACACACAGGGATCCAAACCCCAGCCCCCCCCCCAGGCCTTGCAGTGTCCCCGTCCATCAGAGAGGACTGAATAAATCTAATGGTGCTCAACCTTCTGGGTGGAGGACCATTTGAAAGTGATGAAAACTACGGACTTTCTAACAGAAATAAGAAGCACGTGTGCCCACCCCCATGGACTTCCATCTTCTAGTTAATGGTATTTCCCCAGCTAAGAATCCATGGATCCAGGTTAGGAATCCCTAGGCTAAACTGGGTATAATGGTGCACACCTATAATCTCAGCATTTGGGAGGCTGAGGCAGGAGGACCGTCATGACTTTGAGGCCAGCCTGCATTACATAGTGAGTACAAAACCAGGCTGAACTACATAAGGAGATCCTGTCCCAAAATATTAAAAAAAAATAAAAACTAAAACCCTGGCTAGATAGATTCAAGCAGCTGAGACTGTCAAAAGGAATAATTGAGTAGTATTTTGGCTTTTAGTCTCTCCCATAACAACTATTCCTGTGCCATTTCTTGTATTTGATTTTAAATTAAAATAATAATAATTTTAAAAGGCTCTCTCTTTCTATTCACCTAGCAATCCTCTCTTACCTCACCGGAGCCTTGTGCCTGAGCTGAAAAAATCCCACTGCCCATAGAATCTCAGACTGAAAGGGACCTTCAGGGTCTTGTGATTCAGTTCTGTTTCTGCCTCCTGACTGTGTACAGCACCCTTGCCAACTCTTCATCAGGAGATGATGAACAGCCTACAAAATAACCCATCCATCTCCAGGGAGCTCCCACAAATCCATCCTGCCCACCAGCAAGAGGGGTCAGTGTCCAGGCTGCCACCTTCCGCAGAGCACCGTATGTTATGACTCCCATTTTATGTATTTATTGTGGGTGTTTGTTTTTGTTTGTGTTCCTTTCTTTTTGAGACAGGGTCTTGCTGTGAAGTTTCATCTGTTCTTGAATTCATTATGTAGCCCAGGTGGGCCTTGAACTCACGGTGATCCTCCTGCCTCAGCCTCCCTAGTGCTGAGATTGTAGGCATACATCACCATGCCCACCTTCATTTAAAACATTGTTTAAAATGATCTCTTATTTTCTTCAATCTTTTGTCTTGTTTTGTGGTGCTACGAATCAAATCCAGGGCCTAGTAATGCTAAGATTGCATTCTACCACTGAGTGATACCCACAACCCCCTCATCACCATTTTAAAGATCTTTTACCCAAACCGTTCTGCCTTTTATTACCTTTGTAGTAGTAATACATTTCATGTAGCATTTAACTGCAAAGTTTTTGGAGTTATTCAAATGAATGATAAATTATTTATAATAACAAAAACATGGATACAGCCTAAATGTCTATCATGAGCAAATGGTGGAACATGCAGCCCTTACACACTAGGTCTCTGAAGAGTGTATAATTGCACAGAAGATGTCTAAATTATTAAAGGAAAAATAGCCTAGGTCCCAAATATGTAGTACAAATGAGTGAAATAATTTGTAAATCATTTGTTTTTTTGAGGCAGAGTCTTACAATATAGTTCAGGCTGGCCTCGAATTCGCTATATACACAGGCTGATTTTGAACTCACAGGATCCTTCTGCCTCAGTCTCTTGAGTTGTGGGCTGACAGGCATGTGCCACCACACCTAGCTATGAAAGCTATTGTAAAACAAGCAGAAGAGCAGTTATTGTCGTGTGATTATATATTGCTTCTTTATGCATTTTCTAAAATAAGAATATGTTACTGGGAGACCACACATCACTCTAAACATTCTTGATAATTTTTTTTTCTTTTTTGGCAAGAGAAGTGTCCCGGGAATCAAACTCAGGACATTGTGCTTGCCAGGGAGGTACTTTAAGGTACTCTAAGTTAAATCCCTAGCCATAAACATTCCTGAGAGGGAAATTGATTGGCTACTTTGATTTTGGAGAATCGGAGACACCAAATGGAGGTGTTCTTTTAAGGTCAAGTGGAAACTCGGTGACAGAACAAAGATCAGTGTTTGCACTTGTGAATTTTTGTATTTTAATCAGATCCAGCTGACCCCCTACCTGGCCTTACCCCTCCTCTGACACAGGTGTACCTAAATCAATGAAATAAAATGACATCCCCTGAAGAGCTATGACTGTCATCTCAACTGATATTCTGTAGGTGGTGATGAACCATGTGTTCCAATTCACTGCCTTTTCCCTAGAAGTCTTGGTGAGGGAGCGGTCAAGAGAATCTGAATGCTAACCAAGTCATCTCTGAAAAGTGGCACCCATGCCCAAGGTGGTTGGAACAGCGAGCCAGTCACAGAGCCTGGATTATGTGAGATGCTGTTAATTCAGACCACATAAATATCAGGCCACCTACTTCAATTTTGGACTCAGGAAATTGTCATTTTAATGAAATCACCATGGAGGGATTTTTTAAAGATTTGGTGGTCCCGTTTGGATAAGACTGTGGAGAAATGGGAATATAAATTTAATAACATCTCTTAAAACTGAAAACAACATACCCTATGCCCCAGCAATCTCCCTTATGCTCATATGTCCTAGGGAGCAACCCCACATGGGCACAAGTAGACATGGGAAAGCATTTTGATTGCAGAAATGTTTGGTTTTATAAAAAAAAAAGTAAGCTATTAATCGTTTGTCACTGTCGAATGGATAAATACATGTTACATATTGATAGAATGGAATCTCCCCAGTAGTTAAAAATGGTGATGCACATGGCACATAAATCAATATGGATAGCTCTACAAAAGAAAGAGATCTTTGAGGGTTTAAAAGAAATATCTATAGTTTTATCATTTGCACAAGGGAATATGTCCAGGGAAAAGAGCAAGATCTAAAATGAAAGCTGAAGTACACCAGTTCTAATAAGAAGCAACCTACAAAAATAAACTACTGCTGCCTATTTCAACAAGTGCAGACACATGTAATTCTACAAGAACGTTCTAGAAAGAAACACATTTAAATCAACACAGGGCTTCCTTGGTGTCAGCAATCACTTTATCTTCTAATATATTTCTATAGGTTTGAGTATCCCAAAAAGAGCTAAAAAGAGATTTCTGTGAGAGTTCCCACAGCGCCCCACCCCCGCCCCACCAAACTCTCTCAACCAAACCAACTGATATCAGGAAAAAGTGTTCCACAGCCCTCACTCACTTTTCCAGCCCTTTTGGGGATCGTGGAAAGTCACTGGGCAATGACTTCTTGAAAAAAAAAATTATGCTAGAAAATAGTGGTCAAAAGTGCCATCATGTTAAAATAAATAAATAAATAAATAAATAAATAAATAAATAAAGGATCCATCAACTCTGGGCCTTCCCCAATGGTGCTGGAGCTAAAGCATTTTGGATTTTGGTGCCACCCAAGCCAACGGGACAGCGGGCAGCAAGCCCCACATTTTCATACCTGTCAAAAACCACCGCGGAGTAGGCCCGCTCAGCGAAGATGACGTCCGCAGCCCAGAACTCCTTCGTGGCCTTCAGTCCTCTGCCTTTGCCCTCAGAAGTGAAGATCTCCACGTTTTCCATGCCCCCTATTGTCATCTCAGGGTCTGTGCGGCCAGCTCGGTGGGTACTTCACACTGTGCCAAGCCTCTTGTGCCTGCCTCTATTTCAGCACCTTCAGCATCCCAAAGAGCAGGACTATAAATGGACCGGCCACCTCCCCTTCCCCACCCCCTCGGGGCCCCTGGGCCTTCACCTCCCCCTCCACCGGGTTCCTAGAGTCAGAGACAGAACAGGGAGGAGGACAGTGACCCGGGGACAGTCTCGTTCATTGCTCCACACAGCTAACGGGGCAGGAAATAACTAAGGGCTACTGTGGTCCGGGATGGGGCCTGACAAGTTTACAAAAGCTGCTTTGCAAGAAGTAACTGTCCGCGAGGGCTGAGCTCTGGACTGCAGTCAGGTTCCCGCTGGAGCTGAGCACTTGGTCACTAGGATATTTTTAGCAACCAGATGCCTCTGTCTATCAAAAGCAGACAGCTGGAGTGGCCCAAGAAAAGAGGCGAGGTGATATTAGCTGTTCTGGGACCTTTCAGCATCGGGCTCACACTTCCTCAACGAAGATGGACCTCCTACTCCATGCCCAAGCGTCTCCCCTATGTGGGGTCAGCCTGCAGGACAAAGCAGAAGCTGGACTGAGCCCTCTGGCATATGTGGGGCAGAACTATTGGAGTTCTCAGGGGCCCTCCTCCTTCCCAGTATAACCTGGGGGTCCCACAGCACCCCAGCCAAGGTGTGGAGGCCTGAGGGGCTCTTAGTGTCACTGAGCACACAAGTGTGCTGGATATAGGGAAGGTGGACTTTGAAAATTACACCTTCTCTGTGTTTCTATCAAATTTCCTTGAAGCACATGTCTGGTACGAGGGATGCCAGTGTGCTCTGTGCTTCCTCTTAGCCTGGAGTATTTTACAGGCATGGTTTGACCTAAACCCCATTTACAGGCCCCATTGAACTAAACGTCATTCTTCTTGGCCATTGAGCAGAACTCACACGACAGTGGAAAAGAAAGATGTGCACAGGCCTACAGCTGTGGCTTCCCTTCCATATGATATTGTAGTTTCTAGATGCATCTTGTTGTCCACTTATTGGAAGCTTAACCGCCCGTTCACAGTGTGAGTGGAATACATCAAGTGGTGATTGGCTCGTGAGGATTGCACCCTCTGTGACTGGATGAATGCCATTATCAAGGGTGACTTATTTGGGCAGTGGGTTCCTTAGCAAAGAATGAGCCCCTCTGTTCCATGATGCCTTCAAAAAGGCTCTCGGGCTGGGTTTGGTAGTGTATGCCTATAATCCCAGCTCTCAGGAGGCAGAGGCAGGAGGGTCAAAGTGAGTTCAAGGCCAGCATTGGCTACATAGTGAGTTCGAAGCCAGCCTAGACTACATGGAAGGACCCTGTCTCAAAAGGGGAGGTCTCTCAAAAAATGCAGCGGCTAAATCTTGAACTTCACAGCCTCCAGAACTATAAGCTAGTAACATTTTACTCATTATAAATTTCCCAGTGCTGGGTATTATGTTACAGTGGTACAAGCGCACTAAGACACACCTATTTATGGGGACCCTGTGTCCTGGATCTTTGTGGGTACAGTAGCTCATAAGCACTGCTCCCTCCACCCCCACTCGGAGATCGAACTTGCCCAGCAGGTGCTTTGCCTCTGAGCTAACTCCCCAGTCCGAGTACTGCTTTCTGAGTCAAATACACCTGACCTTGAATTCTAAGCCTGCTACCACACCTTGAAACAGACTGTTCAAGACAAGGATGATAATTTCTACTTCCCTGGACTGTTATGAAGGTTAAATGAGGTAATACATATAAGGACACGACACAGCACTCAGAATTTTATAAAATATTCATCAAAAGATGGCTATTTATTTATCCTCTAATGTTTCCTCCCAAACTATTAGGATGTGCCAAAAATTCTAGTGTCTTCAAACAAATTGCATCTCCCCCAAAATTCCTTTGACTCTTAGAAGCACGTCAAAAATCCTCATATCCTCATTTTTAGACTGTAAGAGCACATATCCTGGTTTTTATATCAGAATGTATATCCCATCAGAGCCAAAGAATCAGTGACTTCTGATGAATCTTGAAGAGCAAACCAACTTAGACGTTTAATGCTTGTCCCTCTAGAAAAGTAAACATCACACGCTCCCAAGGGAAAAATAGCAGGAAGGAGTTTGATGATCAAGTTAGCGTCCTGAATTCACATTGCTTGACAACTCCAGGCTCTGCCACTGTAGTCTTGCCCTGAGGACTCAGCCTGGCAGGCAACTGGCTTGGTCTTCTGTAGACTGGAACAGGTTCAACCCAAGCCAGTCAAGGAAGAAATCTACCCTCCCTGAGACCAGAAGAAGAGATGAAGCAGCAGCTGAAAACGTTAATTATATCCGTGTGCACCAACCTCCCCAGAACCACAGTTACTGTATTATTAAAGTGCAGCAGGCACAATGGTCGCCCAAAAGCATCCAGGTCCAAGTCCCCAGAGCTGTGACCGTGTTGCCGGTGGCCTGAATGCCTCTGCCAAAACTCGTGCTGACATGTAACCCCCATTATGAGGAATGAAAAAGGTGGAAATTCAATCCAGTCTTGGTGTCTGGAGGTGGTTCCTGTGGGAAGTGGTTCAGGTTAAATAAGGACCTAAAGGTGGGGCCCTGACCCAACTGGACCATGGAGTTACAGGAGGACCAAGACCAGAGTGAGGATGCTCTGCATCGCTGCGTGATGCCACCTGCCACCTTCGGTGTCGAGCGACGAGCGCCACTCTAGCTGCAGCCACCTGATCTTGAATCCTCAGCCATCAAAACCCCGAGTCAAATAAACTTACTCTTTATAAAGTATGCAGTCTGTGACGTTCAGTTATAGCATCAGAATACGGACTAACACATGGCGAACATGATTAAATTAAGGATCAAGAGACGGGGAGATGATCCTGGATTACCCCCACAGTACCCGGGGAATCACAGGAGTCCTTGTAAGAGGGAGGCCGGGGGTCAGGGTCAGGGAAGCAGGTGCAGCAGGGAAACGAGAGGCTCAAGTCAGATATGTGGAGGGTACAATGCAGCTAAGTAGAGGAATGGATCTCAAGAAAATAAATTCAGGCACCCTGTAGGCAAGGGACCGGAGTCTCTCCAGGACCCCCAGAGGGGGCACAGCCTTGCCTGCACCTTGACTTCAGCCCCAGCAACCGGCTTCTCACCTCCAGAACTGCAAGACGATGAGTTTATGTTTTTATTTAGCTACTACATTTGTCATAATTGGTTACAGCAGCAATAGGAAGCCAGCCTATAAGGCATTATATTCAGTCTCGCGTCACGGTAAATATTAGCTAAAGTCTCCTCGCGGCCTTGAAGTGAAATTCCTACAGAATATAATTTACTAAGTGTTATTCAAAAAAACACACATAAACTATTAGCCTGCCCTAATAAGAGAAAACTGAAGTGAAAGTTAACCTATAATAAATCAATGTACTGATTGTGAATTAAGTATGTAAATGTGCTCATTAGTCATATTCTTGGATACAGCTACACTAAAAGTCATGCTAAAATGTTAGTTAGACAGATAGTTACAGAGAGACAAAGAGAGAGGTGGCTGGAGAACCCAAAATTGAATAATATAAAACATTTGTTTTCTTTTTTTAATTTTTAAATTTTTATTAGTACATGTTTGCAGTACATAATGACTACATCCTATGGAGAACTGGTACATAATGCACCCTAATTCTTCTTTCATGCCTTTCCCCTCCTCCCTCCCCGCCATCTCTCCATCTCCTTCCCATTTGCAAAAGCTCTATCGTGACTTTGGAGATGCAAATACCACACAGGACATTGCTGTCTGTGCCATGGTTTTCTGAAAGAGTGAATATCCCTTAGTGGAGTTCTGAACAAAAGAAAGTATAACATTTTTCAATTCATGAGACATCACTTTCTTAGAAAATTCAGTATACATTTAAACTTTGCAAAAACTATCCTGTGACAATACACAAAGCACTGTTCTAGACCAGCAAATTATAAACAAGGTTCTCACCGACCTGAAATGATATCATCTGGATATTGGCGTGTCTCAAGATGGGCAGATGTTCTTCATTGCATATGGTTGTTCTCCGTTTCCTAGGACTTCTACAATCTGTGGCCAGGATAAAGAGACAGAAGGCGTTGGCACTTGTTCCCAGGCTGGTGGTGGGGAGGGGAAATGGGCCGTACTGCACTGCTTAGCAACACAAATCTGATATAAAGATTTGGTGTCCACCCACCCTCACCTTCACAGTTTTTTGTCTTGTGTTTGTTTTTTGTTTGCTGTCATTGCTGCTGTTGCTGGTTTCCAATGGGATCCAAACTGTTCTCGATAGCCCCAGCCGTGGTAACATGTGAGAAGCACCCCCAATCATTGCAACACCCAAAAACTCTTCTCACATTTCTAAAACACTTCCTACACAGTGCTGTTGCCTCCATTCAGAACTGCTGGTCTTTGTCAGTGGGAAAAACAAGTCTGGAGTTTTGAAAAGATTTTTTCTTGCCCTACTGAGATGCTAAGTGGTCAGAGAAGACAGGAACGTGAGTCTGCTTTGACCACACACATCTCGAAGTATGGAAGAAGAACCACTTCACTCTGCACTTCCTGTGAGACCAAGCCAGGGAGGGGCCTGGCAGGACCCAAGCACGTGACAGCACGGTGAGGTCTCCAGGATGGCAGACTTGAACTTCACAGGCCTTCACAGGCCTGTCGCTCTGCTATCATTGGATCCTCCTCCACTCCAAGATGGTGGAAACGTGTCCCTTTCTTAATGAGTTTCACAGGCATCAGTCTCTTTCATGTGAGTGTCTGGATAAAGAAAAGTGATGAGAAAAGGATGAAATGAGAAAGCTGGAGCCAAAAGAATAACTGCTCCAGGGGACAGGAGATTCCACCTAAAGGGACAGCAGGAATGACCACCTGGGAACCAGACATGCAGGGTGGCACTCTGTCTCCTTCTGTTTCAGCACAATTCCCCCACCCCACACACCCACCTAGAACAGAACCATGCTGACCCCAAACCTCCACAGCCTAAAGCAAGTTCAAGGCAGCTGGTGCAGACTGTGCTAACCGAAGCTGACACTGGGTCCTCTGCCGTGCACCTCAAGAGTACAAGGTGACATAAGAGCAGCCAGGAGGAGGGGCTGCTGTGGAAGCATTACCAACATGCTGGTCGCAAGCGTTGGCTGCAGGTGTCTTCTTAATCTAAGAAGGGGGCTCCGCTCAGCCTGCATCCTGAGCAGAACCTGGGTCCAAATGCCACGCTGAAGCCCCAGTGTTTGAACTGTAGCCTGGTGTGTCCTGAGCCATTCAGCTAAAAACCTAACGAAGTCTCGAGAACATGACTGTGCTGCCCTTGGTTGTGACGAACTTGTAGAAATAAGCACAGAGATGGAGATGGGAAGTAAACCTGTATGATTTGGGGTAAATTTCAAATCATTGGGACAATGTGTGTAGCTGTATAAACCTTGTAGCCTCTAATCTGCCAAACCGTGGAAACTTGCAGTGGTCCCCTCTGTCACCCATTGGCTGAGCCACACTATGGCAGGGATCGCCATCTAGTGGCAAATCTCAGAAACTACAAGATTTTAACTCTAGACTACTCTCATTGACTGGGTTTGTTTGACCTATATACCTGATGGTAAGGATCATTTAGGCTGAAGTCCACAGGAGTCCTGTAGGCCTGTGAGCTAAGAACAGTTTGCGCCTTCCTTAGTGGTTGGGACAGGGGTAATTAAAGAATAATATGTCATGACACATGAAAATTACATAAATTTCACATTTCAGTAATTATAAATAATATTTTACTAGAAAAGAATCATATTCATTTGTTTGCATATTTTCTTTTCTTTCTTCTTGTCACTGTTATTTTTGGAGACAGGGTCTCACCATGTAGCCCAGGATGATTTTATTACGTAGCTCAGGCTGGCCTCGAATTTACAATCCTCCTGCCTCAGCCTACTGAGCACTGGGATTTCAAGCATGCACCACCACACCCTGCTACTTGTTCACATATTTTTTTTTTTTATCGGTACCAGGGATCGAACTCACGACTGCCTGCTTGCAAGGCAGGCACTTATGCCGCTGAGCTAAATCCCCAGCCCCGTTCACATATTTTCTATGCCTGTTTCCACACTACAAAAAAAAATGGCAAAATTGAATACTTGCCCCAGAGAACACCTGGTCTGCAAATATTTACTAGCCAGCCCTTTATAGAAAATGTCTGCCAACTTCTGCTTAGACCGGTAATGGCTGAAAGACTGGCAATTTCAAATAGGGCAGGGAGCTCACTACCTCAAAGCACATTCATGGGCCGGTCCATTTATTCATTTCATAAGTAATGTGAGAGACACAATCAAAGAGAAAGCTCTTGTATGCACCCAGCACTTGAATTCCATGATGAGAAGTTCCTTTAATAGTCCACTGTGTCCTGCATAAGTACATCACTGAAAACACCCCATATCCTCTCCGGTCCCTGGTCTCACTGGAACGGCATGAAGCTGGGGGTATGACTCAGTGGGAGAGCCCTTACCTAGCATGCACGGGACCCTGGGTTCAGTCCCCAGCACAAGAAAAAGAAAAGAGCATGCTTGCTTCTCTCTTCCTCCCTCTAGCTCTAAGAAATTCTTAGCTGCAAGTGCTTTCCTCTAAGGAATTCCTAAATTAACTTATTCTACACCTGCCTACCAGCACATATATCAGGCACCATGATCAGCACCATGATACCAAGGTGCATAAAGTGGAGGATGAGTCTGTAAGACATTGAGCATTTAAGGGGACTGGGAGGAGCCTATGGGGGTAGTTTAAAGAGAGGCAGGAGGCAAAGAGGAAGTCCTGCCAGCACAGCCTGGGGAATCAAGGCAGACTTCGAAAAAGTGGTAGAGAAAGATATGGAGGGGGAGGAAAGTTGGAAGCAAGGGAGCTCATCTCAGCCTATCTCAGCAGCGCGGGCAGACATGGAGGGAAAGATGGAGACATAGGTTCACAACGGGTCCACAACAGCACAGTGGGGCTGTAGGACCGCAAGGGTCAGACTTCTGTGTTGTATTCTGGCACCAGAATGTTGCCTTTTATGTCCCCGTGTTCCATACACATTTGAAAGCTCTTCCAACAGCAACAACTGTTTGAATGATTGACGTTATTCTTTGCTTATATGACCACATTTTCACAGCATCTTCCCGCCTCCACTGGGAAGGGAACTCAAGGCCTTTGCACTGAGCTCCATTCAGCCATTTTTAAAATGTATTTATTTGTTGATTTATTTATTTTAAGTTGGAATCTCACTAAGTCACTAAACTTCACAAGCTGTGCTCAAACTTGCGATCTTCCAGCCTCAGCCTCCAGTAGTGCTGGGATTCCAGGACCGCACCACCACGCTCGGCTTCCTAGCAGCTTCTGAAGGGAGTATTATCACCGTTTTAAAAATAGAGGTTGAGAAAAATAAGAGATATGCTTAAGGTCTCCTACTTCAAAAACAGCAACATCTAAGCATAAACCCTAGGGAAACTTTTATTCACGTGAACAAGAACATTAAGTCAACACTGTCTGTAAAAGTAAAACTGGGAAACAGGGTCAATTTCTAACAAAAATGTCTAGCAACAGATAACCCATGGGATGAAAAATTGCTGAGCCAGGAAAGTGGATAAATTAGAACCCCACATATCAGCATGCATTAATATAAGAAAGTGAAAAAAAATATATAAGAAAGTAACATTAACATTAAAAATAGTGAGTTAAAAAAAATACAAGCTACAGTAAGCCAGGTATGGTGGTGCATGCCTATAATCCTGGCATTCAGAGAGACTGAGTTGTGTCCTTCCAACTAGATCATTAGTTGGATCAGTGGCTAAGTGAGGAGTTGCATGTAGTATGTATATTACAATCTTCAGGACAAAGACATGGCCAAAGGACACTCTGAACTTGATGACTTTGCTTTTATTTACATAACTCTTCTGTGCAGTAGTGTGATGTACAACAGAACATAAACTACAGTACTGTACCGTACAGGACAACCAGCAAAAATTACAGTGCTGTATAAACAGGGTGTACTATACCCCAAAAAAGACACTGAGACTATAAAACAACAACAACAAAAACATGGGTCAAAGGTATGAACTGCAGTTAATTGGGTACATCATTAAACAAGGACTGTCTGAGCCTCCTGTGATGGTGCACACCTATAATCCAAGCACTCAGGAGGCTGAGGCAGGAAGATAGTTGCAAGTTTGAGACCAGCCTGGGCTGCAAAGCCAGCTCAAAGCTATCCTGAACTACGTAGCGAGACTTTGTCTCAAAAAGACAAAAAATAAACAAGGAATGCCTAGTAACAGTTGAGTAAAGTTTCAAATCATGCAATGCAATATGCATGTTACCTCAGGATCCATATGTAGTAAAAAGTCTGAAGAAATGTACAGGAATGAGAGATGCTGAATTTAGGACACCATTACTTCTGAAGAAAAAGGAGCCGGTTAGGATAGAAGGAAAGGGCACTCCAAGAAGAGGAAGCAGAAACAACTGAGTACCTGAAGTAGGGTAGGGTTTACAGCAATCAGCATAGGTTCATGGTGCTGACTCAGAAGATGAAAGCAGGGTGGGAAGATGAAAACAATGAGATTGGGGGTGCTGAGGCGCTGTGGCACACAACTGTAATCCTTGCTGAGACAGGCAAGGGTGAGGTCGGCCTGGGCTCCATAGTGAGTTCAAGAGCAGCCCAAACTACATAGCAGGACCCTGTCTTTAAAAACCAAAGAGGGAGGAAGGGAGAGAGACAGAGACAGAGACAGAGGGAAAGGAAGAGGGAGAAAGAGAGGGGGAGGGGAAGAGGAGGCGGAGGGTGAGGGAGCGGGATTATCATCGGGATGAGGAGGAATGAAAAGCTGGTAGGACCAGTTTCATGTTTTTCAACAGACAACGGGCAGCCAATAACAATCTAAGCGAGAACCCTTGGTAGCATCAAGGAAAGTTGATTAGACCAGTTGGCATCAAAGGAAGGGAGAGACGCTGAGGAGAACCTGAAACAAGGCAGTCAGTGATAGGAAAGTACAGGATACCAAGAAATTTGTACTGTCAACCAAGAAACACGAGCACCAACAAGAAATAGGTAGAGGGCCGGGGATATAACTCAGCAGCAAAGTGCCTGCCTAGTAAGTAGAAGGTCCTGAGCTCAATTCCCAGTACCAAAAAAAGCAACAGATGAAATATTGTGCACCACTGAACTGAAAAAAATTACAGCTATTCTCAATAGCTTAGATGAATCTCAATGTTGAGACACTCAAGTCCCAGGATGTTGTACAGAGAAAAATACAAATCTCATGAAGCTTAAAAACAATCTAAACACTGTAGCCATACGTAAGTAAATAGATGTGTTTATATGCATACATATATTTGAGAGAAATGGAGGAAGGAAATGATGAATGCAAACAAGGGTACTGATTTCTTTGGGACATGGGACGAGACACACGCATCCACCATATATGCACCTATGTGCTGTGTACATACACGCATCACCTGGAAAGTCATTCGCGAACCAATGATGCTAATGTATCATAACCAAGAATTGCACTTAATCCACTGTGTATTAAAAGTCGTAACACGAAAGATATGGCAGGAGATTATCTATTTTTGAGATATTTTGCAGGGAACCCATGAACTGCCAGCCCCACTTGACTGGCACTTCAGTTTTAGAGTCACTCCGGGAGACAGCCGCCCCGCGCGCTCCCCCCGCCTCCCAGTGGGAAGCCTGAGTGACCGGACCGAATTCCAGCGCACGAGCCGAGCTAAAGACGAGCCCGGAAATGGCGGGCGGAGAGGGCGGGGGCGAGGAGGTGGGCGGGGCTAAAGAGGCTGTCCGGCGCAAAGTCCTTACTGCGCAAGCGCAGCAGGACGCCTCACCGCCATGGCGCCGGCGCCGTCCAGTCAGCCGCGGGTGGTGGCGGCTACTTCCCCTCTGGAAGCCGGGTCTCCGCCTCCTCCTCCCACCCCGCCTGCTCGGCGGCGGAGGCGGCGGCGGTGGCAGCGGTTGTTCCTGCCTCTCCGCCACCTCCACCGCCGCCAGTCCTTCGGCCGGCGGCGTTGGCGGGGAGGGGGACGGTAGTTGTAGATCCCGCCCCTGCCTCAGCGAAGGTGAGTTCCCGCCCGGCGGCGGGGGCGGCCCGTTCTCCAGCGCCCCGGCTCCCGCGGCCCCGCGCAGGCCCCGCGCGCCGCGCCGTGCCGCCCCGCCCTGCGTGTGCGCAATGGCCGCCCGGGGCGCACAGCTCCCCGCGGAGGACCAGGGGACGGCTCCCGAGCGCGGCGCCCAGCTCCCCGCGGAGGACCAGGGGACGCCTCGTAAGGGAGAGAGGCGGCCAGGCAGGGCGTGCGCCCCTGGGGCGTCAGGGAAGGGAGAGGGGGGCGGGCAAGCGAACCCCGGAAATTGAAGGGGCAGAGATAGGGGAGCAGCGCCCACGCCTCGGGAGTAAAACTCAGCATCCAGGAGAGTAGCCATTTCACGATAGGAACTTGAGCAGTGGAGTTAGGGATGGGGACGGGGAATCTTCTAGGAAGTAGTTCGGGAGCTTTAAAGTTAGCTCTTCTGGAGAAGAAAGGGTGAGGGAGAATCACCCTAGAGTCTTCCAAGCGCCCCCTTCCCATGCTGTGGATCGAACCCAGGGCCCTTGCATATTCCTAGTTCTTTTTCTTTTAATTTTGAGATAATCTTGCAAAGTTGCCCAGGGCGGGCTCGAACTTGGTGATCCTCCCGTCTCAGCCTCCCAGAGTTCTGGGATCACAGGGCTGCGCCTTCCCTAAACTTTTTGAGGATGTGACACTGTAAGATAAGTTACTAAGATTACAAGTCCATTTTAATAGTGATCTGAGTCTTAATATGTATCTATCGGAAATACAAATAAAAGTGGAAGTTAGAGCAGTGAAAACAATTTATTTCTTCACTACAGACAGTAGGGAGAAAAGTTGAAACTATTCGTTTTTGCTCAGAAGTGACTGGGCCTTTGAAAGGAGAATGCGTAAGGAGGCAAGGTGAATAATCATAGAGGGTTAGTCATTTTGTAAAGGCTAGTGGGCCAGCTGTCTGCTGGCTGGGAATTAGCAAGTTAAGCTCCCACACAGATGGGGTTTGCCCCTCCTTGAGAAAGACATTCCTGCGTTTTGGGCACTGCCTATGCCATCTCAAAGACAGGGAAGAGGGCTGGAGTGTAGCGCGGTGGTAGAACTCACACAAGACCTTCAGTTCTGTCCCCAGCACCAAAAAGAAGAAAAAAGGCATCTAGGAAAGGTTTACAATTGTAAGCCGTTTTAAATGAGTGCTTTTTAAAACAGGTCGGCGCTGGACATGTAGGTCAGTGGTAGATTTCTCTTGCTTACCACACCTGACCTTCAGTACCCTGCACAAGAAATAGGTGAGGCTACAAAGTAGCCAGATGTAGTGGCACACACCAATAATCCCAGCACTGGGGAGGCTGAGGCAGATCAGCGCAAGTTCAAGACCAGCCTGAACCACATAGCGAGACCCTGCCTTTAAAAGGAAAAACAAAACTGGCAAGGTCAGGGGCCTATCATCAGGTGTTGGCCAGAACAACTTAAATTCTTCTGACTGCTCAGAAGAATTCCAAACCGGAATTCAAAGTGGGAGGGGAGTTGCTGGATTATCCCAGAGACCCGGTCATAGATGGCTGGAGGCCATGCTCAGTTTGGGTTAAGTCTCTGTACAGCGTTGGGGAGTTTTTACAGTTCTCACCAACACATTTCCCATGACACAAAGTGATTTCCTGACTGTCCCAAGCTAAGAGATGCTTGGGTTTTTACAAGTAGTACACCTGCAAATAGTCTATTGTTAGCTGGCAGATAAGGCTTTAAAGCAGCTTTGAACTCGGTTTTAGATTATTTGATTTCCCCTCAGAAGATCTCAGTAAAACATTCAGACATTTAATTTTACAATTTTTAGTATTTGCTTTGTTGCTTCTGGTTTGTTTTTATCTGTAGAGTATGGGATGATAGAAGCTACAGTATTACAGAGTGAGTGATTTAGAGTCCTTTCTCTAGGAGGAACACCCATAAATGTAATAACACTGTAAATCATTTGCTGGGTGTGGTGGTAGACACCCAACAATCCAAATACTCTGGGAGGCTGAGGCAGGAGGTTCACAAGTTCCAGCCCAACCTGGGCAACTTAGCAAGATTCTGTCAAAATAATAAAGGACTGGCTAGAGTTGTACTTCTATGCAAAAGGCCCTGGCATCAGTCCCTAATCCTGTAAAACATACATAATAAAGTTCATTAGAAATTGATTGCAACCAGGTGAGTGACTTAAGTCAGCCTAGAGGATAAGTATCATTCACTGTTCTGAGATACAAAATAAAATCATTTTCACTTTTAAACCAAACTACCTACTTGTCACCAAGTACACCTGAGCAGCTGGTAGGTGTCAGTGTGGTTCCCATGCCAGATTTGAAAACAGCTCTTACCAGACGTGATATTTACAGGATTTTATTTGTTTTGTTTTGTTTCGTTGCAATGACTTTGCATATGTGCAGACTTTAAAAGATGGCAGTTCATACAGCACTAACAGTAACTTCCATACAACTTCAAGGTAATAAAATGAGAATACTAGACTCAGAAAGTTTGACTGGTAATAGATGCTCCTTTCGCTACTAGCTATGACCCTGAGTAAGTGGCACACTTCCTGGGCTTGAGGTTTTGGATTATTGGGACTGGTCCGATGGTTCTCAGTCAAGGGTGATCTCACACCAGAGGCAGTGTCTGGAGACATTTTTCCTTGTTACCTCCAGGTAGGGAGGGACTTGGTGAGGGAGAACAATTGGCAATTTGGCATAGGCCAGAGGTGTCACAAACATTCTAAAATTTATGGGATGACCACACACAAGTAGAATTATCCAACCCAAAATGTTAGGGGTATTCAAAGTTAAGGACCCTGTGCTAACTGCGCATGACTTTTAAACAGCTTTAGCAGTCCTGTATTGGTATCCAGCCCAGTCTGGCTATATACTAGAATTGTGATTCATGAAACATGAAACTGCCCTTTAATGGCCACCAGCTGACATTCAAAGAATAATGAAATCACTACAGCGTTACAGTTGAGATTATTTCCCAAACTCTTAATTGTTACCTAAAAACTTATTTTTTGTCTCTATTTCAGGTAAGTATCCTTCATTAGCAGTTCAGGTAACTGTAACTTGGCAGATTGTAAATATTTGGTATGTTACACTATTTAAAGCACTATTAGGACTTAGCATTTTGTTAGGTAGTTACAAGAGCCTTAAGTAGACGGGCCTGATGACACATCCCTGTAGCCCTACTATTTAGGAAGCTAAAACAGGATGATAAAGCTTCTGGGCTACAAGAAATAATATAGCTTGATAACTTCACCAGAAATTTTTTTTGTGTGTGAAGACCTTGTTCAGAGATTTCTCCAGAACTTATCAAAGAAGTATCATGCTCAGATATATCAGAGTTCTATCCTCCCTTTCAAAATCTTGGTAGGAATCAGGCATGGTGACACACACTTGTAACTCTAGGAGGTTGAACTAGGAAGATGATGAGTTTTAGGCCAGCCTGGACTGCATAGACCCTGACTCATAAAAACAAACGAGGGCTGGGGAATTTTCCTCAGCAGTAGAATGTTTGCCTAGCATGTGCAAAGTCCTAGGTTCAGTCCCTGGTACCACAAGAGAAAAAAACAAAAAAAAAAAGCCTACCAGGTATAGTAATACATGCCTTTAATCCTAGCGCTCAGGAGGCTCCCTGAGAGTCAGAGACCAGCATGGACTATATATTGTGTTCAAGGCCAACCTATCAAGACCCTGCTCAAAAAGAAATTCTGATGAGACCATTAAAACTGCTTTTAAGCCTGAACTGATTTGAATTAGCTCCCAAGTTCCAGCTGCTAGGGAGACTGAGGCAGGAAAATTACTTGAGCCTGGGAATTTTAGACCAGGCTGGGCAAAAATGGTGAGCCCATGCCTGTCTTAAACCAAAGAGGTAGTAGTATAGTGTATCACCATATTCCGTTTGTATATATTCTGAGTTAAAAGGAAGTTCTGAAAATCTCTGTAGTTAATCTTTTTATCTTGCTGACTTTAGAGTCAAATCATTTGAAAATAACTCAAATAATTGATAGTATTTTTTTTCTTCAGATAGTTTATTTTTAATTTACCAGATTGTTTCTAAAATATTTCTGGTTTAGAAATATTTTTAAGAAAAAAGAAATTTTGAGACAAAGTATTGCTATGTAGTCCATTCTGGCCTTAAACTTACAGCAATCCTCTTGCTTAAGCCTCCCAAATGCAGGAACTAGAGGTGTGTACCAACAAACTGAGTACAAGCAAACGCAGTTTAACTCTGTATGCTGACGTTAAGCTTAGTTTGAAGATGCCCAGTGTAACAATATTTATGGAGTTTTTTAGTTTTGTGCTTTGAGACCAGGTCTGGCTGGCCTTGAACTCTCAAGGATCCTCAGTTTCCCAAGTGCTGGAATTATAGGCATTCACTACCATGGCCAGTAGCTGTGGAATTTTAACTGCAAAATAATGCTTTTTGCAAAAATTTAAACAATACATACCTACTGAGAACAAATGTTAAATGTTTCCAGTATCTCTTCCCCTAACTCCCATTTCCCAGACCCCATTAAGTAGGGTTCATATCTTTTCAGGGTTTTTTTTTCTGTAAAAATTCAGCTGACACACAGGATTAGACTATCAAATTAGATTCACATGCTTCTGCACTATAACCCAGGAGTGAAGCTTAGTCACTAGTTCAGAGGTACAGGCAATCGAGAGCCTCAAATGAAGTAGAGAAGTATCTAGCCAATGAAAGATGGTTTACTCTGCGTGGAGTGTTTTCCCATGTCCAACTGTGGCTGTGGCCCAGGGTAATAAGATTTCCAGGTGAGGCTGGCAGGGGTGCTGCCCACAAGAGATCACGAATCACCTCCATATTCTACTCCAGGAATGTGTGGCTTACATCCATGATCTGTGCCGAGATTTGGGGCCTATTAGTATCAGCAACCCCTAGCCAGGGACACCTTACTAGGGGAACTTTAAAAATGAGATCTCCCTCTTGGCATGTAGAGGCCCTCAGCTCAGGTCTGTATGGTACCTGTATTCCCTGTACCTTCCCTAGAAAGGAAGTAAGTGGATCCAAAACCATATAGTAGTTCTTCCCTACAGTAAATACACATACACATATTTAAATTTTGCTTATATATATATGTTTTTGTTTTTCTGGAGACAAGTTCTCCATATGTAGTTAAGGCTGACCTTGAACTCACAGCAGGCCTCCTGCCTCAGCTTCCCAACTTCTGGGATTATAGGTGTGTACCACCATGCCCAGCAGTTTTTGATTGTGTACATTAGATTGTTTATAGCAAAACTGGTATTTTTAATAGCTACTTAGCCAGCATCCTACATCTTGTTTTTTCCCATTTTTATGTCATGGATGGTTCTGATTTGGCTCCGTAGTCCTGATGTTTCCCAGGTGGCGTCTGTGCCAGTCCATGATATGTTGCTGTAATGGTACCACGGCTGGGTGGTATGTGTAGGAAGGAGATTGTTCCTCCTAGTCCTGGAGGCTGGGAACTCTTGAATGACGGGACCAGCGTCTGGCAAGAACCTTCCTGCATCCCTCTATGGTGGAAGTGTGTGGCCCTCAGCATAGGCAGAAACACATGGATAAAGGGGCGACACACCTGCCATGAACACTTCCCATGGGCCCACCTCCCAACACTGCTGCATTCAGCAGTATAGTTCCATCGTGTGCTCCCAGAGGGATGTATTCCAACCACAGCATCCTACTTGCAAATCTGTAATCCCAGCATTGAGTGTGGGTTAAGGCAGGATCGCCAAGAGTTCAAGGCCTGCCTGGACTACATAGCAAGACAATGAATATTTCAACTGTTGGAAACTTTGTCTCCCTGCACCTTGGTCTTGGGGGTTGAACTCAGGCCCCACACACTGAGCTACATCTTCAGCCCTTTAAAGAAAATAGCCTGTTAGTTTTGAGACAGGGTCTCAATGAGTTGCCCTGGGGGAGTTTGAACACGTGACCTTCCCACCTCAGCATCCCTAAGTGCTGGGTTTCAGGCGTGCACCACCATAACCAGGGTTTTGAGAACTTTAGATTGAAGTGTAGATGTCAAATGTAAAGGCAGAGGGCCAGGGATTTAGGTAGGGCTGGGGATTTAGCTCAGTGGCTTAAGTGCCTGCCTGGCAAGCATGAGGTTATGAGTTCAATCCCCAGTACCCAAAAAAAAAAAAAAAAAAAAAGGCAGCAACTTGGGCATAAATCCTTTATTATGAGAAAAACTTAGTTGAAGTTGATACATGAATGTAACAATAGCTTTGAGGAGCTTACCTGAGCTTGTTAAACAAAATGCATATGATCACATGAGTACCAACTATAGAAGGACAAGTAAAGGAGACTGTGGCTTCCGTGTGATGCTCAAGTAACATTAGTGGCGGCGTCATCTCAGTATCCGCAGGGGATTAGTTTCCTGCAGGTAGCAAAAGCACAGACGTTGACTTCCCTTACATGAAGTGGGTTAATATTTACACATAGCCTACACCTGTTCTCCTGTGTACTTCAGATCATAATAATGCCTAATACGCTATGCAAACATGTTACATTATGCTGTTTAGAAGATAATGACAAGGAAAAAAGTCTGCATGTTTATTATAGGCATGATTTTCAAATATCAGCTGTCAGCAGTTGGTTTAACCCAAGGATGTGGACCCACAGCTATGACGGGACTACCGAAACTAGAATCAGTGACCGTCCTAAAGTGTACTGCAAGCTGGGTGTCATAGCACACACCTGTCATCCCAGCACTCTGGGAAGCTGAGGTAGGAGGATCACAAATCCAAGCCCAGCCTGGGCAGTTTACCAATTTAAGTGAGACCCTACCTCAAAATGAGTGTTAATTGGGAAATGGGAAGAAAATGTTCAAATGAGAAGGGGAGCAAAGGAGAGGTGAGGGGAAAGGAGAGAAGGAACAAGGAAAAAATGGGAAAAATGGAGACAAAGCTTTTCTAAGGACAGGGAGGGAGACGGCAGAAGCAAGATGTGTCATGTAGAGGTACAAGTTCTCTGTGGTGAATGCGATCATTGTGAATAAAATGTACCAATAAAGGCAAAAAAAAAAAAAAAGATGGAGAATATTGTTCATGGGAAGACCCTGAGTCAATCCCCAGAGCCACCGAAAAATAAAAAAAATTTTGAGACTATTTGTTGTAAAACATAAAATGCCATGACTGAATTTTTTAGCCAACCTTCATATATAGGTGCCCCTGACCATTTCCATAAAGTTTATTATGTTGCTGGTGCTACAGAAACTTCCTTCAAAATGGTATTTTCTGGACCAAATAAAAATAATGGTACCATATTAAATGTTAGAGGCTTCTAAACATTTTCAGATTGCCATTCTAATGAGCAGAAAGCTATTACTGTAGCATTGTAAGCACTCAGGATATTAGGATTTGAGGTGGTATATGGCATAATACCAATACATATTTAAAAACATCTTTAAATGTTTACTGTGATCTTCTGTCTTACCTTCCTTCATTTTCTCCATAGATACCATATTGCATTGAGGAAAGACTGAATTTACAAGTGCTTTTTCTAAAAGGCATCTGTGAAGTAGTGCTACAGTTTGAATAATAAAACATTTTACATTATGAGGTAGGTTGAAAATGAAGGAAATAGATCCTGCTGAAGCTTTTCAATGTAGTGGGTAAACATCATCTATGTCATCTTACTTAATCCTTGCAAAAACCATGTGTGGGAAGGCAATGTCCTTTTAATGGACGAGGAGACTGACAAAGAAAAGAAAAGAAAAAACTTGACTTACATTTGAAGAATTACGATTTAAGCTCAGGTCTTTGTAACTTTGAAGCTCATTTTCTTTTCCCCATGTCTCCCATTGTATCCAGAAAGCCATGTTACACTTAGTTCTTACAGAAAATAAAAAGAAAACAAGCTTGGTGATGTGCACTTATAATTCCAGTCCTCTGGAAGGCTGAGGTAGAAGGATCATAAGTTCAAACCCAGCCTGGACAACTGAGTGACTTATTGAGATCCTGTTTCAAAATTAAGGGGCTGTATCTTAGTGTGTAGGCCCTTGGTTCAGTCCCCAGTACCACAAGGGTGGCAGGGAGGAGAGAAAGACAAAGAAAGCAAGAGTGGGGTTATAAAGTTTGAGCTGGAAACTACTAATCTGAATCAAGAGATATTAAAGCCTACCCAGAGGCATCTCTTGTAGTAGCTAAAGATTATAAATATAGGCAACAACCTTATGCTTAACTTCTCTCCCCGACCCCGCCTGCTTTTTTTTTTTTTTTTAAGAGGCTTAGAATTGTAGAATGCTAGAGTTAAAAGATAAATTATCTCCTTGCTAGTCCAGGCATGTCTTAAGCCTGTAAGTGAGGTCAGACTCCCTATGTGGTGGTCTTTCCCTTTATATGCTGTGGCTTCTCATTCTGTATCATCTTTCCTGGAAGAAGAACAGTCTTTAGTATACTACATTGCAATACTGTAAGTCCTGGATGAACTATTGGATCTATGAACTGTGATACTCTGATAGCTGGGATACCAAAGTACTAGGTAATACATACACACACACATGAAAAAAAAGGCTTATTTTCAGGTTTAAAGAAGCAAAATAATAAGGAAGGTAGAGTTTATAAGTGTGAGATAATTAGTCTGTGTTGTATGTTCAAAACTTTGAATTAATCTTCATAACAAGATTGTGCTTGATTTCAGGTGAATGGGAGTAGAATATTGAACAAAAATAAATTTTGTAATCTCTGCATCATGATTTTTAGCTACCTGATTGTTGTACAGTCTCACTATTTGGGGATAGTTCATGCTGAAAAACTGAAGCAAGTACTAGATAAATATGACCAGATTTCTCCAGCCAGTCCTCAGCCTCACAAAGGTAAGGTTTTCTTCAGTTCTTCACTCATATCTGTGCCAGCAATGGTCTTTGGGACTGTCTTCTTTCACTTAACCTACTGTCTTCAGGATTTGTCCCTGTTGTTCTATGTAACAGTACTTCACTACTTTTTCAGTGTAGAATAGTATTCTACCATATGAATACACATTTTGATTCTGTTATATGAATACAGCCACTTACCAGCTGATAGACAATTGGGATGAGTTTTCACTCTTTATCACTGATAGTATTTATTCCATTGTGTGGTTGTACCATCATTTGGTTTACCCATTCACATACTGAGTGAAATTTCAGGGGTTTTTTCTTTTGGGTGCTATTACAAATAAAACTACTAAAAACATTCATGTATAAGTCTTTTGCTAGGTACATATCTTCTCTTATTTGAGGTAAATACCTAGAATTGGTAACTAGGTCATTTGATAAGTATGTATATTCTCATGAAACTGCCAAACCTGCTAAGTGTTTGTACCATTTTGCATTCCTGCCAGCAATCTGTGAGCCTTCTTGTGGCACCACAGCCTTACCACTACTAGTACTGTCAGTCTGGATTTCAGTCATTCCAGTGTGTGTGTGTGTGTCTTGGTTATTTTTCCTCTCATTGCTGAGACAAAATACCTGGCAGCCAAAGTTAGAAGAGGAAAGGTTTATTTAGCTCACAGTTTATAGAGGTTTCATTGCATAATCAGCTGGCTTCAAGGCAGGATGTCATGGCCAAGAGTAACAATTTGTGGCAGTGGAAGACAGCAAGAACAAATTGGGCAATAAGCCTCTTTCTGCCCCTTTTATCCAGACTGCTGAGATTAAGGTAGTGCCATCCAATCAGTGAACTGATACAGCCTTAATCTCAGCATTGCACTATGAATCAGTCACAAACTGTAGATTCAGCTACCTCTGAAAAGGCCTGTCGCCCATGACTGCAAGAGGCTTTGGGGGGACATTGGGACACAAACTGTAACAGTATGGAAATACTCATAGTGATTTTAATTAACACTTCCATGATGGCTAATGATCGTCATCGTGCATGTGGTTCTTGGCCATTTGTATGTACATTCTTTACTGAAGTGTCTGGTAAAATATTTCACCCTTATTTAATCAAATGTTTTTACATTATTATTACCTAATCAGAATTTTCATACTACTTAAATTAAAAGCCAGCTAATTCATCAAATCAGGTCTCATTTAGATTCCTTTTCATCTCAACTCTCCCAAGAAAATAATTGATCTTTAGCAACTAGAGATTTGTAACAGACTTCCTTTTGTTAAAAGGAACAAATATTCATTTCTACCCATTTTATGCTGCTCCCTCCTAATTTTTGGAGATAAAATAGTCCCCAGAAGTGTGTAGGGTATTGATTATGGTAAGTACATTCTCTGCTGTATTTGTATTTATTCGGGATTTGAAGTGGAGGTAAGAAAGAGTATCAGGAACAGTGAATGGTTCCCCTCTCTCCCTCCTGTAAAAGAGTCAAGCAAGCAGACAAAGTTCTCATGCGTCTATGATCTTCTTAAGCTGTTTTCTGTGTCAGTTCTATCTCTTCCGGTTTTCTCCTCCATGTCCTCCGTTAATCCTCTCACCAGTACTTTGAGAGAACAAACCCAAGGTGTTCTAGAATGCTTTGTAACCAATCAGAAGCCGTAGAAGAAATCCAAGGGCTACGCAGAAGACACAGAACTCTGTCTCTCACATCCCCCATACACTGCACCTAACAGTGGTTTTCAGCTCCGAGCTGAATCTCTGATTTCCAGCATTCCCAAACCATTTTACAAACATCCTTTTTTTATTAAGCCTTCCAGTACTATAGTCAGGTGAGTGTGTTTGTTTATCCTGTTTGAGTAAACTGAAGATTCTGAAGATCAAATTACCCTTTTGTGGTTCTCTTAGAAACCAATATACAGCAAGTTGATTAATCAGAAAAAAATTTCAGAACTTTAGAAATTACCTAAATATCTGGATCAGCCTCCCACACACCTCATTCAAACCTCCCTGTGCATCTTACCCTTTAGCTCTACAGCAGCATCCTCTGTCCTTTGTGTCGGCTCCTTTCCGCCCTCTCCCACTCACCTTAGAGAAGGAGACCTTACTTGTGAGTGCCCTGGGAGATGCCCAACTATCCTGACACTACTTTTTAGCACGTGTTATCAAAATAGTTAACTTTATGTGGTCATAGGTTTTAATTTGTTTATTTTTGAAGCTCTTTTCAAGAGCAGAGGAAATATTCAGAACAAAATAATCTAGTAAGGCTTTTCTCCCCATCTTCCCTGCAGAGAATCCCTTTTTGTCAACCTAATGAAGCATTCAAAGTCATATGACTCTTTTCAAGATGAACTTGAAGATTATATTAAAGTACAGAAAGCCAGAGGCTTAGAACCAAAGACTTGTTTCAGAAAAATGAGGGAGGACTACTTGGAAAGCTGTGGGTACAGGGAAGAAGTTGATTCCAGACCCAGGTATAGAATGTTTGATCAAAGACTCCCGTCTGGAACTATCCAGACTTACCCAAGATCACGCAATATTTCCCAGACAGAAAACCGGTTACCTCAGTGGTTCCCAGCTCATGACAACAGGCCGAGACTAGAGTCTCTGAGCTACCGTCAGTTCCCCAGGGACAGTTTCTCAGAAAAACCAGCAGCCCTGAACCTCAGCCAGCAAGAGTATAATCACGGTTCAGCCAGTGTAGACTCGGGAGGCCCTGAGCACCTGTCCTCAGGAACCAGGACTGGTGCCCATCAAGTGAGTCATCAGAAAAGAAGAAGGCGCCCAGAGGAAGGCAAAGAAAAGCCAAGGGAGGAGCGACCCAAGCACAAGAGGAAGAAGAGCCTTGAGGAGGCAGATTTAGAAGAGCACACGAGCATCCAAAGAAAGAAAACAGGGGTAGAAACAGAACCTGTGCAGGGCGGTGCAGAAAAGCCTAAGCATCGAAAGAAAAAAAGCCGAGATGTAGCCTCTAAGAAGGAAGACCGCAAGCGTAGGAAGAAGAAAAAGGAGCAAGGTGAAGAAAGAACAGAGGAAGAAATGCTTTGGGATCAGTCTATCCTTGGATTTTGAAGCTCTTTGGTTGGTTCTCCTGAGGTTGAAATTGAAAAAATAGTTGAGGAGCTTGGTTTTATGATATTCATGTTCATACCACTTAAGTGAACAAGTAGTTTAATTCTAACAAAGGCCAGGTGAACATGAAGTATTTAGGGTGCTTGCTGTGTTGGAAATTTTCCTCATTTTCTAAAAACATTATTACAATTTTCTTACATTTGATACAGTTTCCCTTTAGGAGAGTGCTTCTGGTTTATTCAAATCACCATGATGGTGGAATTATTTTCTCTTGGGGAATAATTTATTTTAAATTGGAGGATTAACAGGCTTTGCAGAATCTACTTGATTGGATTTGTTTTCTGAGTTGGGTATTTTTATGTTCACTGGTTTTCTCTATAAAGCCCTTTTAGATTTTTTTCCCCCTTTGTTAACTTGCAGTATATTTTCTAGGTTGGAAAGTGGAATATTATAATAATAATAATAAGCTTATGTTACATATAGTTCTAAAAGTTTCAAAGAGTCTTGATACAAAAATCAGTTTATATTCTGGAGAAGTTTATAATAAAGTTTTATTAATAATAAAATTCTACATATTGTCAGTGATTTGTTCCTACTCAACAGTGATTATTTTCTGAGGAAGAGAAAAGCAACAGTTAAGCAGTCATTGTGTTCTTCCATGGCAAGATGTTTAGATTTTTACATTTTAAAATTGTAAAAATTCTTTCCTTAGGGTTGTGGTGGTGCATGCCTATAATCCCAGCATACTGGAAGCTGAGTCAGGAAGACCACAAATTGCAAGCCAGCCTGAGCTACAGATCAAAAGAAAAATATCTACTGTCTTAGTTATTTTTCTCATTGCTAAGATAAAATACCTGACACCCAAAGTTAAAGGAGAAAAGGTTTATTTAGCTCACAGTTTACAGAGGTTTCAGTTTATAATGGGCTGGCTCCAAGGCAGGGTGGCATGGCAGAGGGATATGACAGAGACAAAACCGTTCATGGCAAGCAAAAGGCAGTGAAGCAGCAGCAGGACCTGCCTCTCACTTTTCTCCCTTCCAGGCTGCCCCCCTTTGGGTGGTACCACCCATACCCAGAGTGGGCCTTCCATTATTCATGCCCAGAACCTTTCTGGGATTCACTTAGTAATCACATACCTTTTGATCCCAACATCACACACCCTAGATCCAGCCACCTGTGAAAAGCCCATCTGTGACTACATGAGGCTTTGGGGGGCAGCATCTAGATACAATCCATAACATCTACTATACCAGACTTACTCGTATTTGAGCCGAGCTTTTAGGACAGAAATCTGTGAGTGACCACAATTTTTCCGCACAGTTGAAACTGAAGAGAGGGATGTGTGAGAAAGTCTTAGATTATTCTGTCTTGTCTGTACTGTAAGATTAGCAAATTAGGAAGGTGATATGATTTCTTCAAAATGATTCAGATTCATGGAGGTAGAAGGAGATTGGAGGGTAAGGAGAGAAAGTAAAAATGGCTAAGATGTGATATGTAGATGTACTAATTCCCCAAGATGAACAATTACTATTTATCACACTAATTTAATGATCCCAGTTCAATAGTTCACAGGACACAACTGAGTATATATCATCCATATCCTTTTATTTTTGTTTTGGTACTAGGGATTAAATTCATGACCTCCCACTTACCAGGCATGTGCTTATGCCACTGAGCTACCCCAGCCCCTCCATATCCTTTCTTTCTTTCTTTTTTTTAAACTGGGGATTGAACTCACGACCTAAGGCTTACCAGGCAGGCACTTATGCCACTGAGCTAAATCCCCAGCCCTCCATATCCTTTTAAAACCACAGGAATCTGTTACCTCTTTGCAGACCTTGTCTCAAAAAAAAAAAAAAAAAAAAAAAAAAAAAAAAAAAAAAAAAAAAAAAAAAACGATGTTTTTAAAAAAAAAATGGGCCAGGGTTTAGCTCAGTGGCACAAGAACCTGCCTGGCAAGTGCTAGGTCAGGAATTCAATCCCTGGTAACAAAATTAAATAAATAAATAAATAATGAAAAATAAATAAAAATAAAGTCCACCCTGAGGTAATTTGGAATGTATCAGTAGCATGCTAAGTATGTCCAGTGAATCAAATGTAGGGCTAGGGGAGTTAGCATGATGACCTTCTGGGCTCAGTCATCACCACAAGACAAAAATACCAGGCACGGTGATGCATGCCTGCATTCCCAACACTCAGGAGACTGAGGCAGGAAGAAAACAGTCTAGACTACCAAGCAAATTCCAGGGAGCACTTGAACTGCAAAGTGAGACCCTGTTTCAAAAAAATAAAAAAATCAAGCTTCAACATCCATGGGTTCCACCAAGCATGAATCAAAAAATTTTGGGTTGGAAGGATTAGGGGTTAAACCCAGGACCTATACACTGAGAGCTATATCCCCAGCCACCACCACCCCTTCTTTTGGACAGGGTCTTGTTAAATTGCCTAGGCAGAACTCAGCAGTCCTCCTCTTCCTGCCTCAGCCTCCCAAAATGCTGGGATAACAGACATGTCTCACTAAATTGTCACAGCTGTCCTCAAAGTTGCCCTCCTCCTGCCTCAGTTTCTTGAGTTGCTGAGATTACATGTGTCAGCCCCTGCACCTGGCTCAAAACTATTTTTATAAACTGAGTGTGAATTGGACATGGTGGTACACACCTATAATCCCAGTACTGTGGGAGGCAGAGGCAGGAGGATCACAGATTCAAACCCACGCTGGGCAATGTGGTAAGAACCACTCAAAATTGTTTCAAATCTAAGATGCTGGAGATGTAGCTCAGTATGAAAGCCCCAGATTTAACCTCCACTACAGTACCAAAAGAAAAAATGTATATATCTAAATAAATGGAGACATGAACCATGTCCATGTATTGAAAGATGTCATAATGTTAGAATGATGTCAGTTCTCCTCACATAGACCTATAGAGTCAGTGTAGCCCCAAGCAAAATTGCAAATGGTTTTGGAAATTGATTAGCCAAATTTTATATGAAAAACAAAACACCAAGAGTAACTAAGATATACCTTGGGAATAAGGGAATGATAGAGAGAGGACTTGATTTCAGGCAGAGGAAGACCAGAAAACAATCCTTCTGTCACATTGCACAAAACTCAATTCCAGTTGAATCACACATCTATGAAGGCTTTCTGATAGAAGCGTGATCCGAGGTTATCTTCCTGATCTATAACAATGCCCTCTGAACATTCAGACAGTGTAACACGCTTACTTATTTGTATCTTCTCTCTCTTCCTTTCCTATAAACTTCATGAAGATGGTAATTGCTCTGTCTGCTGTGGACCCTTTACCTGAAACAGTGTCTGATGAATAGTAGCTATTGGATAATCAGGTTTTGAATGAATAAATGAAATGAAACACACACAAAAAAATGGTTTAGGGGTGTGCTGTTTTTGTGGTGGGGATAGAACCCAGGACCTTGTACTTGACACACGTGACTTCTACCACCTAGCTACACCTCAGCCCTTGTAGCAGTGGTTCTTAAACTAGGACAACACTGCCACCCAGGGGATAGTTGGCAGTATCTGGAGACATTTTTGATTGTCACAACTGATGGGATTGCTCCTGGCATCTAGTGGGTACAAGCACAGGACCCCTCCACAACAAGGAATTAACTGTCAGCTTACTATGTCAGCAGGGCTGAGGTGGAGGTTTAAGGTTAGGAAAAGATCTAAAATCAAGAAAATACCTACTGGGCATGGTGGTGCATGCTTATAATAACCCAGCATGCTTATAAACCCAGGCTGAGGCAAGAAGATTGCCATGATTTTGAGACCAGTTTCAGCTACATAGTGAGTTCACGGTCAGTTTGAACTGCATGGTGAGACCCTGTCTCCAAAAAAAAAAACCCAATAAATAAATAAAAATAAGATTAGGAAAATATATTTTAAACATGATGCTAAAAATCTCTAGTCCTGTAAGACTGACTGCTAAACTTGACAATATTAGAAGTAAGAATATCTGAAGCCAGACACAGTAGGACACACCTCTAATCCCAGGTACTTGGGAGGCTGAGGAGGAGGGTTGCAAATCTGAAGCCAGTCTGGGCAACTGAACAAGAACCTATCTCAAAAAAAATTTTAAAGGGACAGAATGTAGCTCAGTGTGAACACTGTGATTCAATTCCCAGCATTGTGGGAGACAACTCCAGTGACTCTCCTTGAATGCAAAACAATTGCTGCAACTTTGATTATTTGGAGACTGATTTCCTTATACTGATATGTAGAGAGTCAGCTAGGGTATTTCCTTCTCTCTTCAATTGGCTCTAAGGGTTGCAAATAAGACTAGCTGAAAGTACTGATCACATAGTGTTCTCTGTAAAAGATATGAGCACAGCAGGATGTTAGAGCCAACGGCTCCAGGGATGTCAACTGGATATCAGCCTCAAGGCAAAGAGGCTATGACTCCCCAGGGCACAAAAATTTACATATCAGAAACTGAAGCAACAGCCTCCTAAAACAATTCAGTTGCTATCTTAATTGGATTATGCAAATTGATACTTCACATTTTTATCTCTGCATTTTGCAGATATGCTTTCCTCCCCACCTAGCTAGCCAGCTCAAGTTGCATAATTTCCTGGCCATCCTCACTGTCACTCATCCCTGAGCCACCCTCCTTCTTCACAAGATAATAAATACTGAGAGAGGCCTAGGATCAGGGCCTTTGTCTGAGCATCCTCATGGGAATTGGATTTAGGACCTCTTGGCTGCCCTTAACTTGGAATATGTCTTGGTGTCTTTACTTTTGACGTGGGTTGCATTGTAGGTGGTAGATTGGAATTAACTTGCTGGGATTCCAATAACATCTCAAGGGATTACAAATATAACTTTTTGGATTGTGAGGAAAACTGGAAAATGGATTACAATACTTGGATGACTGTACACAATATTTGGGATTACAATAAGCACCACTGGAGAAAAAGAAAAAGAATATCTGACACAGGTTATGGTGGTATATACCTGTACTTGGGAAACTGAGGCAGTAGGATTGTGAGTTCGAGGCCAGCTTGGGACCTCTCCTGAAGCTCAATGTGACACCTCCACCCTGCACTGGGGTGCCTCACACCAAGTTCCTAGCCAAGTGGACCTCTATACTCCTTGGCACCCTAGGACTTCCACAAAGCAAATTCAATGCCACCTGGACTACAGAATGAGACCTTGTCCAAAAAGAAAGAAAAGGACAGGAACCAAGTATCTGTTCCTCAAAAAATACCACCAACGGAGTGAGCATGCAGAGAGTAGGCGATCTCAACATGTGAGCCAACCAAAGGACTGATTTGCAGAATACAAACAAGGAAAATGTCGGGAGCCATTGAGGCTAAAAGTTAACACACATGCAGGGCTGCTACATTGCCGGGGCAAGGTTAAAATAACAACTAAAAACACCTGGCTCCAACTCCAATGAACTAAATAAAGACTATCGCCACTGACATTTCACCCCTATAATAAAACACAACAGGGAGATCTTCTCCTACCTTACTTCTCCTTGTTGACATAGTTTGTTGCTTACAAAGTCCTTAAACCACTCCCAAATTATGTTCAGTTTCCTACAGTGTTTAAAAAAATAGTAACTGCAGGCTGCTGAGAGGCACCCCTTTCCTAGCCACCAAAGTCCCCAAATTCTATAGAGGGCTTTAATGCTTCTAAAGACCTAAAATCATACCACTTATTTATTTAAGTCTTAACCATACACTTGAGAGATTGAAAATCTCCCCAAAAGAAAAACATGCCAGCAAACACACAGAAAAATATCTGCAAGAACTACTGAGCAGGTCACAAGGAGAAAAGACCTATTGATGGCCAGCAGATACAAGGGAAATACTTGTACAGGAAATGTCAAGTTCACATCACAACAGGGCGCAGAAATTAAGGTTTGCCCATTCTAAGTGGGGAGAACGTGACCCTCCAGCCCTGCTGCGGGTGATATGAATGGGTGACAGCCTCTCCTGAGGAACCTTGGGCAGTGCCGTGTCCAGTAATGGTGTCTGAGTGGATCTAGCCTTCATAAGAGAACCATTTTGCTGTCGATTCCTGTTTTCTTCTTGTTTGTTTTTAGAGACAGTGTTGCTCTGGAGTTTAGGCTGGTCTTGAACTCTCTATGTAACTCAGGCTGAGCTGAAGCTCCTAGCTAATAACAGTCCTCCTGCTTCAGCCTCCCAAGTGCTAAGATACGGAGCATGTATCATCACATGTGGCTTGTTTGTTTGTTCATTGTTAGACCTTTGTTTGTGCACATTCTGCATGTATATTTTACAAACTAAGAGTTGTGTGTTTTATTAATTTTTTTTTGAGACAGTGTGTCACTCTGTAGTTTAGGCTGGACTTGAACTTACTATGTAGTGCAGGCTGGCCTTGAATATGAGGTGATCCTCCTGCCTCCTGAGTGCTGGGATTACAGATGTGTGCCACCACATCCAGTGTAAATTTTTTAAAAGATAACTCTTCAAATAGGATTAAATCACACTGACCAGGTTTTAGGCTATTTACACAACTTTTTCTTTTTTGACACAGGGTCTCAATACATATAGTCCAGGCTGTCCTTGAACTCACCATGGAGCCCAGGCTGGCCTCAAACTCACAGCAGTCCTCCTACCTAAGCCTCCCAGAGTGCTGGGATTACCAGCATGTGCCAGGACACCCTGCCTCTAGGCTATTTACCTTACAAAGTAGTTAATCTGGGCGTGTCTGAAACACCTTAGGACCTGTGGGATCAGCCTTAGGGTGCTGAGG